>JALPCE010000020.1:0-153464 GCA_026538705.1 Aureobasidium sp. GC_Fusr_1
AGCGGGGGCGAAAGCCACATGGGCCATGGTGGTATAGGGCGACATGTCTTGATGATGGTCGGGCGATGCAGGAGCGGTGGTGAACGAAGCCTGGGTGCTGCGTAGCGTCGCCCTCGTGTGGTCGTGACGGGCTGGAGGGTCCATATCGTCGTCGGTCGTCGAGTGTTGCCAAGGGCGGATGCCCGCGTCTTCGTCGCTGCTGCCGTCGACAGGCAGTCGGTCTCGTGCAAGCAGGGCCCTGAGCGTGACGACAGATCAACGCACGGGGATGCGAAGGGTGCAAACACGCTCGTATTGCTGAGATGTCGTTGGGTGGGTCGTCTCTTTTGTCAAAGGAGCATCGTCTCTGGGGAAGCAGGCAGAAGCGTCGAGTATCCAGACAAAGTCTTGTCTCGTCGTTGTGATGGTTGCTGCGTCGGTCAGGAAACACGCCGTTCGCTGCCTGAGTCGTCGCTTTGTCCCACGCCGACTGGTCGCTTCCCTGTCCGACACTTTTGCGGAGAAAAGCGCCACCGCCTTCCAGCCAAGCGGCCACCAACCACTACGAAAACCTTGCCCAAGCCTGCATAACCTAGTCTGCTTTTTTTTCTTCGTCATGGCCTTGTCTTGAACCGACCGATCCGCTGTTTACTGCTCATCATCCACTGCCTTGGAACTCGCTGCCAACATCCACATGCTTCTCTACCACTATTCTGGGGTATATACCGAGCTCTGTCCTTCTAGAAGCCCGAGCGACATAGCGCGTAAAGTGATCACGATCATGGGACCCTCATTGCCTGCACAGGCAGCAATCTCTTTTGCTTGACAACAAAGAATCCCCTTCTCGACTGATGCCATATATGCGTACCAGTCACGTACGAATATATCGCCTCTCCATTAATAAAGGCTGCTGGGTGAGCTGTAAAAGCACAAATTTTTGAACACGAGACATGTATCCACAAAGAGTCGACAGAATGACGACTCTCAGTGGACACTGTGCTTTGTGTGAAGCTATAAAAACGCATAATGCTTTTTGGTCGGCAGTTGCATCCAGGGAGAGCATCTCAAACAGAGGCTGTCAGTGGACATTGCTTGTTCAGCAATGCTATAAAACCCCCACATAAGGATTCAAGGTCAAGCCATAACCAAAGAGAGCTTAAGAGCATGGTTCTCTCAATGGGAATTACTTGTCTCTTGGAAGTGTTGTGCACATCCCAAGCTACCAAGTCAACAATGTTTTGCATACCCGCGCGCTGATTACAAGAGCTTTGGACGGCGTCCGACCAAGTCACGATGGCGAAGACGTTTGGAATGTACTACGCATTCGATTGATGTTGACTCTATGTAAAAAGAGTCACCGAGTACCAGCTGTGCTAGAGGCAGCGACAATAAGAAGCTATCTTCATCTAATCCATCTCTGTCCGAAAAGACAACACAAGAAAAATGCCACAACAAAGACCATCATCATGACCACCTTTAATCCCGCAAGAACAAGACCTGTTGATAGACAGTTTGACAAGACACTCCTGCTGCTGCATATTCTAGACTCTTCATCCATAGCCAGTGTGGCTTGTGGATAATTAGCAAAACAGACTTTACTCGTCGACAAGCATCGAGACCCAGTGGGGCTTGTTGCCGTCTTCTTCCTGCTCGGCGTGGCCGAGTCTGGAAGAGGGACGAGGGGTATCAGCCTTCTTAGCAAGCTGGATACGAGCAGTCAGAGGGCTGCTGTCGGGAGTGCGGAGCTTCTCGGGCACCTGTCCAAAGCCGAAGGTGCTCTTGCCTCGAGATCCAATACGGCTAGGAGTCGAAGGGAGACGAGCGCCGGAGGGAGCGGAAGGAAGACGGACTCCGTGGCGAGTGGGCGTGCCGTAGGGCGAGGTCTCCATGGGACTGGTGGACAGCTCATAAAGACTGCGCGACTGGCTGATAGGTGTCTTGGGTGCAACGAGCTGATGGGGAGGGGTCACAGAGCTGTACGACCAGGTGTCGACATTGTTGAAGAATCTGTTGCCATTAGGCATGGTACGAGGGGTGCTGCGGTACTCCGAGTGAGATACAGAGCCATGCTGAGAATCAGAAGGCTTGGGTGGAGGGGGCATTTCGAAAGAGGTTCTGTCAATGCCACCTTCGTCAAAGATCGAACCATTCTTGCGCTTGACCTGTCCGTTGCTAGGGAAGCTGGTGCCAACAGTAGTGGAGCTCTGCAGGGTGTGGCCACTTTGAGTCTGAGCAAGCGAGTTGGATCTGTCAGCGCGGGGGCCCTGGATCTGGGCCAACGAGTGGGAGCTCTGAACCTGAGCCTGACCCTGGATCTTGAACTTCTCAGCCAAAGAAGTGTTCATGCCAGCATGGCTCTTGTGGGGAGTGACAGGCATGGTCATTCCGTGCACATCGGGAGCAGTAGTCATGCTACCGTCAGCATACTTGAGGACGGGTAAGATCTGGAGCTCGGGCTGGCCGCGATCGTGGAAGTGCTCAGGCGATGTGGCGTTGGTCTGAGTGCTACGGATGGTGTCCTTGGTCTCCTGCTTGGTAGCTGAACCTGGAACGGGTGCAGACTGGGTTCTGCTATCAGTCTTGCCATTCTCAATGGTTCCTCTGCGGGTGGATCTGTAAGTGCCACGGCCGCGGTAGCCTCCACGACCGAGGAACTTGGGGCCCATAGGGGGGACGGTGGCAATCTTGCTGTGCTCCATAGCACGGCGGAAGAAGTCTCCAGTAGGGGCAGCGAGCATGTTCTCGATGTGAGATGCCTCGACGTAGGCCTTGACAACCTCACGTCCGGTTCCCTCAGTGTAGCTGATGACGGGTCAGCATTGGATAGCTCAAGACGAAGCGATGAACTTACTACATTCCGTTCCACATCTGGGTGATGGATCCTTGATCGATCTTACCCTCGACGAGTGGAATAACCTCCTCATAAGGCACCAGCTTGCAGTACTTCCAGGATATCATCATGGAGCTTTGCGGCGTCAGTTCAAGTCAACCTTTTCCAAGAGAGGAGGACTTACCCATGCAGCTTGATCCACTTGCCAGTTTCCTTGTCCCAGAAGGAGGTCTTGACCTTGGGGTCAAAGGCTTGAAGCTCTGAAAGGCCGCAAAAATGCTTACTGGGAAATGTTAGCAATCGTAGCAGACACCAGAGAAAGCGTTGTCACGAACCTGCCAGGCATCGACCAGAGAAACAGCGTCTTCATGGAAGGATCCTCGCGGTTGTTGTGAAGCTCCATGATGCGTGTCATGACGTTCTGGTTGGTGGCCCAGAAACCAGTCTGATGGGACATGAGGATGTCATCAAGGTTGGGGCATTTGATAGCAACCACTTGCGACTTTGAAAAACATTAGTTGGATGATATTGGGGAGACATGTGAACTTTAACTTACACCGTAGGGCATCGAGTAGTGGTCAGGGTTCATGCCACTGAGGATCGCATTGGCTCCCATGAAAGTCTCAAAAGAGTGGTCGTCATTCTGAGCACGAGCTTGCTTGTTGAAGCTGAGGGGTGTCTGTTTCTGAATCCAGACAGGTGGAGAGCCTGAAGGGCGGACATAGCTCAACTCCTTGGCAGCACCAGAAGGTGGAGTGGTAATGTGCGACTTCTTGGGACCAGCAGAAGCAACGGGCGAGGCAGGTCCTTGACTCATGGGCTTTTCAGCGTGATCAGCAGCAAGGGACTTGGAGGTACTCTGCTGAGAAGGAACCAAGACATTTGAAGAAACACCATCATCGCGAGGATGGGGCTCGGCCAGAAGTGAGCGTGTCTTGGCTGGAGAAGAAACAGAAGTCTTCTTGTTGTTGTCAAGATCAAGAGGCTTGACCGAAGCGCCGAGACCAGGGATAACGAAGCCAGAGGGCTGAGGAGTGAACGGAAGACCTGAGACATTAATGCTGTGGGGGACACTTCCAGGAAATCCGGTGGGGCCAAGGGCAGCACGCTTGCCGGTGTGAACGGCGGCGCCAGCAAGACCAGGCAGCACGTTGTGGGGGTCGGTGTGAAGGACAGGTCCGTCGGCACCCGGAAGGCTGGAGTCTTGTTAGTGAAACTTGCTGTTGTTTGCGGACGAACACATTGCTTACCCTGAGATGTTGGGGTGGACACCAGGACCGAAGCTTGACGCCATGGATGACACGGGCATGCTCGCGGTTCTGCTGGGCTGAGCCTGACCACTTATGAAAGCAGAAGCTCCGGATCTGAACAAGGCCTTGACAGACTCACTGCCGAAGCTGGCGCAAGCGATGTGCTGTTCTGAGAGTTTCTGCAGAGTTGGGTTGTGAACAATGCGTCTGCGCTTGAACACATCGAGATAATGATCGGGGTCAGCATCTTGGTGTGCAGAATCAGAAGCACGACGAGCCGAGGCCTCGGCTGAATCAATGCTGCGCTGGATAATGCTAGTGTCGCCGGTTGCAGCACTCTTTGAAACCTTCTCAGACTTGGAGGTTGAAGTTATGCCAGAGGTCGACTCTGGTGGCTTGAAGTGCGCCGAGTCGGCGGCGGTGAACGGAGGCATGTTGAATGCTGTTCTTATGTTAGCAAGCTCCGAAGACAATTGTGGACCCGTAAAAGACGTACTTTACACAGGTTTGCTTAATCGGAAGATGGAAGCAAAGTTGCGCGTACAGAGTTGTGCTGATGTGAAGCGAGGAGAGTGGAAGACACAGGATTTGCGGAGCGATGAGACGCGCTGTGGAAGCTGGTTGCGAAGTGACACGCTAGAGACTCAAAACTAGCCAGACTGAGGGACAACAAGAAACACAACACTCTCTCTTTCTCCACATGGCAAGCAGAAAGAAACAGACAATGAAAAGGTATGCCTTGAGCCGGCAACACGCTATTGAAACGCGGATACAACGCCTACAGCTTTTTGGGAGGCTACTCAGCATGATCTCGCTGGCGCTACCAACCTCTCATGGATAGAGTGTACGGGCATCGGGCATTTCACAAGAGTGACAGTAATGGACGTGGCTAATTTTGCATCGTCGGAGTGTGGGAAGGTGACAGTCCAGTTTGTTCCCGATAGGCAAAGGCACTTCCGATGATTCCATAGCCAGGTCGTTCTAGGGGCTCGAGTCAACATCTTGGTGAATAGCACATTCTTATGTAAGTGAGACAGGAAGTGGAAGAGATGTCGATGCAGTGAAGTCTGCTGGGTGGCACGGACCTCACTGTCACCGCCCGAAGAATGGCCGCAAGCGAGAGGCAGCATGAATAGCCGATGACGAATACCAGGTCAGTATGACAGTATCTCTCCTGAACACAAGGATGCTCCTTGATGCGATGCTTTCAGACAAGAGCAATTGAAAACTGGGTACATGGACTATGAACATGCTCTATCGGATAAGCAACATGGGTCTTGTGCAAGTCCTTGTGGCCAGTCTCTAGAGATAGACCAACCACCTCTATACATCCTCGAGGCGAGTTGATGTCGATATCAATGAGTATGCCTGTCCGATCAAGAATTCTTCTCTCTATACATAGCTCGATTGTAGGTCGAGTTCCAGCAGGATATGTGGTTTCTGAACTCAAGCTTGTCGGCTTGCGCTCGTAGATCGAGGAAGGAGCGCCTGGTCCTGTGGACAGCACCTGCCTCAACAACCAAGGTGCCTTCTTCTTTTGCCTGCCTTCGCTTGATCTCACGACCCCGCTCTTGACACTTCTTGCGACTCCCATCCGTAATCAATAATCCTCTTCCCTCTTTGCGTTCCTTCTCGGCCAGGGTCCCGTCGCGAACATGGCTCAAGTCGTGGCTCAGCGTCAGGTAGTAACCACCAAGACCCAATTGACTCAAAAGCAGAGTACGGAGACGGTTCAAGTCATGCTTTATACTTCGGTCGGTGCAGCTAAAGCTCCTCCCATACTTTCGTCCAACTTGGCTGACATGAATCCAGGCTAGCATGCTTTGTCGCCTAAGGTGAGGACCGTCCTCTGGAACACCTTACGTCGAGCAGGCTGACAAGTCGCATTTAGAGGCATTTTTCCTTCGCTGGCCTTTGACACAGCCGAGTTTGATGATGACGACGAACTCTATACCTTGGAAGGTCTCATGAACGGCGAACACCCTCGCCGAGCACAGCCATCCTCACCATCCAGCACTTCAGTGAGACAATCCGAGCGAGAAACATTGAGTGTCCCACTACTCAAAAGAGGTCGAAGCGTCCGTGCAGATCAGTTCCTCGATTCTCTTGTAGGTTACATGCCCAGATCGGGTATTGCGACACTGACTCGAGCACTCGTTAGGATACAGCATATGAGGCACTGCATCGAGGAACACTACATGCCCTGCGCATCCCATTCATGAGCGACCCTGAGATTAACTCCGGCTCTCTCGAACTGTGGTCGTTTCGCATAGTCTACAAGAATTCCGCCGAAGGCGAACGTCTAGTGAAAGGACTCGAGACCAAACTCGGCAACGAGGATGTTTACGATCCAAGCCTATGCGTTATCGATCTGCTGGGTCAGGTTTATGATCAATGCGGAGAACTTCCACAGTTGCCAGGTAACGAAGATACTCGCCTCATTTCTATTGAGCCATTTGCCTGATTCATCTCTACAGACGATCGCTATATTCAGCCAAGCATCTTGTATAGAGAGGATGGATGGGAGCCAAAGGGCTTTGTGGAAACTCAGTCCCAGCCATCAGTTCAAGGATTCGCTGGCTGGCATCTGCATGCTGCAGATCTAGGCATTATCGGTGGCCTTCATCACGAGTAAGTCATGTCAGCGGATAGTACTCATATTTTGCTTACATTGCAAGCCTTGCACTACGAATCGCGTCCCTCAAACATGAGCATTCCAGCACTAGACGAATTTCCCAAGATCTCCGGTTTCGCAAGACTGAAGTTGTTCAGGGAGGCCGGCTTTTCACCAGGACGTCGACTCTCTCCAGTGGTGGTTCTCCTGCCCGACTAAGAACAACCTCGCCTATTCCAAGCAGAAGGACCTCTGCCGCCTCAGCTATACCGGAGACACCTCAGCGTGATGTCCAGTCCGACAAAAACAGAACATCTTTTGCAGATCGCCGCGCCCTCGCAGAAGCCACGAACGACCTTTTACTTGATAGAGATGCACTTTCAGCAAACGGTGAACCACAGAATCCGGCTACAGCGCATGTTATCTCGGAGCAGCTACCACGTTCGCATGTCTCGAGTGTATCGCAAGTCGATGATGACATGAGACGCAGGAGCTCACTGGACAACATGGTAACTTGGAAGTCGTTCAAGGCTTGTCACAAAACTAACAAGCTGTTCAGATGATGCCTAGCTCGTACCGTGAAGACAACATTGCGACTCAGGTCAGGAGAAGTGCGACGCAATTGTTAGGTGATCAGGACAGTCCAAGTCCAAAACTTGCTGAGCATGTGAAAACCTATGACTTTCTTACGAGCGAGACAGCACATCATCTGTGGGACGTGACGTGCGAGCTTCAGAAGAGATCGACACCGACGCTGGCGAACGCGTCCATCACGAGTTGCCGATGCCAGCTTCATGACTTGACGGAGGAGATGGTATGCTTACAGATGCTTCTCATGGACCATGCTGACCTTTGCTGTAGACTCGATGCGTTATCTGCGGTGTGCAACAGCATTCTATCTGTCAAGGCTATCTAGAAGGCGACAGTCGTCAGCCTCCACGACATGTCTGCCATCTCTGCTTGCTAGGTCGTATGGTTGACAGGGCCACTCTTAGAAGGCTCTGCGAGTTGGCTTTGGAACGTAGGGCGATGGACCTGCTCCTGTCAGAAGAAGTCGGCAATGCAGTGGAGTTGAGTAGAAAGCTCAGTATGTACAAACGATCCCCAACCTTATAACATGCTGACAAGGATCTCAACAACAGATATGCAATTCGACAAAGTTGCAGAACTGGTCACGTCTCTGGTTTCACAAGGATTCATTGTGGAGCAAGGCAGGCGCTCTACAAGAAACTCGCAGGGCAGGATAAGCTTTCCAGACTCGGTCAGCACATCAGATTATATCAATTCGCTTGCAAGGCTCTTTGACCCATACCAAGTTGTGGGACATCACGTAAGCATGGCTGTTATCGTTGGCATGAGCGTGGTGCTAACTGTCTAGTTCTCTGATATCGCATTGGCAGACGACTCGGCTTCAGATGTAGCACAGGCATTGAGAGCAAGATATCCGATCCTTGCCACGCCTCCGAGGAGAACGACACCCAATGTCGCGCCAGAGCTAAAGAGAGCAGTAACTGCGAATGCGAGCAGGACGAAGACAGGGAGTGCAAACCCTACTGCGAAGAAGAGAGAAAGAACCGTTCAAGCAGAGGAATCCGACACGAGCGAGCAAGCAGCACCAGTTCGCCGGTCGTCCAGAGTAAGAACTCCCACACCAAAGATGAAAGAGGCCAAATTTGGCTTCTTCATCAACGGACAGAACCTTCCATCCAGGGAAAATCCAGAGATCAAGTCCAAGCGATTCAAGGGTGATTCGTAAGCACGGATGTGACTCGCGGAGGAGATCGGGGTCGGGTTTGGGGCTTTGCTTGGACGATGAGCAGCAGAAATATGGACAATTCGTGTCGGCAGTATTATCGCATATGGGTGGCTCGGAGGATTAATGGCGGATGTACACAGAGAGCAAGGTATGGCTATGTGGCTTGAGGTAGCGCGAAACAATCAACACAAGAAAGGATGATGATCTGCTCGGTTTGACACTCCCACTCTGCTCCCGCCATCGTGTGTAGCGAAAGGTGAGTTGAGGAAATTCACAATTTCATCTGAATGGGAGTCGGTACCAGTGAGATGTGAGAAGCAGTCGGTCTCAGTGGTGATCTCTGTGATCCTTAAATTATTGTGCGTTTCTACAGCCATCCGAAGATGAAGGTGAGCGGGGCATGCGACGAGGACCGCAACTAGCTCTTCTCCATACCTAGACGACGGCCACAATGTCGCTATAAAAATACACAATATCTTCTGAACGAGAGTTGGCACCAGTGAGAGAGGCGAGAAGCAGTCAATCCCAGTGGATGATTCTGCCATTCTGAGATCATTGTGCATTTCTTTAGCCATCTGAAGATGAAGAAGAGCGGGGCATGCGACGATTTCAATACCTCAATCCTTCCCATGTATGAACAACAGTCAAAAGATCACTATAAAAATGCAGAATGTTTTCTCCGGGAGTATGAAGTCCACGGAGAGGCATCATTTCAGGGTATCTCTATGGACATGAACCTGGTTAAAAAGCAACTCTGCATTTCCACAGCTACCTGAGAAAGGAAGGGGCGTGCGAAGGATCTCCATATTCTCTCATTTAATTATCTGAGACAGGCAATTGCGTGAGAGAGGATCATGGGCTGTGCACTGGGGGTGGATATTGATTTGCAGTGAACCATCAGTAGAGGAGTGGAGATGGAGTCAGAGGTTTTGTCATGGTTCACGGGTGTATGTCGTACATGAGAAGAGAGGTAGGGGATGCAGGCCGTGAGTCGCGAGAAGTTGGACGACGTCCAAGAGTGATGGACAACAACAGTGGACCCCCACGTTTCAAGGTGCAAAGTTTAGCTAGAACCGCGGCGCCCCTAATGGATTCAGTCTCGAGCGGTTTAGCGAGCGACGGACGAAAAGCCACCACGGTCGGGACAAAGTGGACTCCTCGGCCACTAACCAAGCTGCCGGCATGGCGACATTGTCGAGGGAGATTGATTCCCTGATTCCCTGATTCTCGGGCTCGTCAGTCTGACTGTGCGCAGTTGCAGAGGACAGTTGCAAGGCTGCAGGTTGTTGCAGCACCCATGATCTCTTTGTCGTTGACAGCTCGCACGCGCGCCCGTCAGCAGGAACAGACTCGCCCCTGAACCATCCACGTTTGATTGATAGCGTACCGGTTCTGACGTCGACCGGGCAGGATCGCAGTCTTTTCGCAGCAGCCCCAGGAGGAGGCTTCAACTTGGCGTTCAACCTGTTGGCTGTCGATACACACAGTCGCGTCGGCGAGAGAGTTCGCAGCCCGTCGCCCGTTGCGTATCGCGACTTTGTACGCTGCACGTCGAGCAAGCCGTTGGCCGGTCCATCGATAAGGAGCCCATAGGGGGGAGCGTGTTGGGCTTTTCTTCGTCTTCAAAATGCCCAAGTCGTCCGCTGCGCCTGCGCGCCCTCCCAGGCCTCTGTACTCTCTCCACGACGAAAAGCACCAATACAGCCGCGACCGACTCGGCACGGACTCCGAGGTCGAAAAGCGCTTTGAAGAAAGCATAGGATACACTCTGGCCACCGAAGGAGGAGCCGCCGATCCAGCCATGGGTGCCGCCGGGACTCTCCAGATATGGCCCAAGTTGCACATGGAGCCATACCAGAACATGCCCGAACTCGACAAGGCGAGGTTCAACCGCCTGCCCAGCAACCACACCGATCCCTTCCTCTCACAGCCCGCAAGGCCCCGGCCGACCCTACACGCCGCTGCCAGTCAGCCTGATCTGTATTCGGCGTCGCGCAAGAATGCAATCATGACCGATGCCGCCGTGCCTCCGCCCATCCCGCAACAACTCCAACGCAGCCACAGGGTCGATTTCTTCAGACTTTTCTCACGACACAAATCAAAGAACAAGGACAAGGACAAGGAAAAGACGACCAGAAGACCTTCGGCTCCTCACGTACCTGCGCCGCCGTCCCTGCCTCTGCCACCACCACCGCCGGTACCTGCATCTGTTCGCTCTCGCCAAGGGAGCGACATCTCATCCGTCCGGCCTGCCTCTTCAGGAACCGCCAGCCATCGTACTCAGGCCACTGCCTTTGACCGTAACGCTACCGAAAATGCAAAGATCAACGTGCGCAGGCCGCCAAAGGGTATTAAGCATTGGTTCGAAGCCGTCGACTCATCCGACGACGACTTGCCCGAAGTCGTCACTCCTGCCGAAACCATCCACCACTCTGCCTTCAACCCAGCACTTGGTCCAGGAAGATCAAGGGTCGCGCCCACCTCACGTGTCACGCCCAATTGCGAAGGGTCGTCGTCGGACTACTTCCAGTACCAAAACTCCACACATCAAGCACACTCGCAGAACCAAAATCTTCAAGAACGCAGCATGCTCAACCTCTCATCCGACGAAGAGGACGAGCGTTCAGAGCCTTCATCACCACCTCGATGGGCAGACCATTCGACTACGGCAAGTGGACCTGCATCTGACTCGGTTAGCTGGAACAAGACGGCTGCTACGAGGCAGTCAACCTTTAGCATGCAAACCACAATGACGTCTGGTTCCATTCCCATCATCCATGCCGACAACCTGGAACTGGCTTACCGAACTCCGCTGCCTCCTCTTCCTGCCCAGTATCAACAATACACGGAACCCAGCGCTGTTCCTGCACCTCTACGGAAACAAAAGTCTTATCATTTCTCGTCTCCTGGACGCACGCGAGCGACAAGTATTACATCAACCGGTATGCAAAGTGCCAACAGTGCCTCTAGCGCTGGACAATCTCACGTCATGGCCGTTACTCAGGAGGAGATGGCTCTGCTCGAGATGATGCGTCGCAAGAGAGCCGAGATGCAGACTCAGTCTAACCACCCTGCTCGAAGACAAGATTCGTCAAGCCAACCCTCTCATTACGATCGTAAGAACTCCGTCGTCACAAGTACCGCTTCATCGACCTTTTCGAGGGGCAGTGCTATGAGTATAGGAATGATGCTTGACGCTCCTCAAGGCACTGCTTTCCCAGCGCCTCCAAGCAACAGGATTATCCAAGAAACTCACGAGATGAATTACTTCACTCTTGACGAGGAGCGCAGCAGCCGATCATCAGAGATGTTGACGCCACATTCGTACATGCTGGCCGAGCTGGAAGCACCTACCGAACAGTTGCAAGCCCTCTGCTTCCAACAACCACCCAAGTCTGCAAGCTCGAGTCAAAACAAACTCGTCCCGTTTGAGAACACCGCCGACCCCTACCGTCTAGCACCAGACCTTGAGCTCTCTTCCCTCGACCTCTTACCGCTTCCTGCACGTACTTATTCTCCTTCTCTCGCCGGCACTTGCAGTTCAGCTGCCACTCCTGAGTTCAGTACTCACGGCAATACCAACTTCAACGTCGCTGGCAGCGATAGCGAGAGCAGTAGCGAAGCAGACCGCTACCGCAACAGCGTCAAGACTATGGACAGTGTCGACTTGGATGTATATACCGCCTGGGGACGTCTGGGTGGTCTATAATTTCCCCCTCTTTATGCCTTCGCATCTTCTTGAGTCCTCTCCTTTGTACGGTTCACATTACCCGGCCTCTTTATGTTTATCTTTCTTATGAGATCACGATCTAGAAAACTTTGGGGTCTGTCTTGGGTTAGACGGAGGTTTGGCGTATCCGTCTTCGATCTTTCTTGTTTATACTACACGTAGTACTTTGATGTGGATGGGTATATTGACGACGTATTATTTATTGCATGAACTAAAGTTTTTTGTCTACTCATCACCGTCTTCCCTGTGCTGTGATCGTCGTTGAGAATGATTTAGCTAGGCCATGCTTACTGAGTCTATCGAGTTCGTTGACATGTGAGATCAGAGTCTAAGGAAAGAGCGAGTCGGACGTCGTCCAACCAGGCAGGCGAGCTGCCAGGGTCACCTACCTCAGCGACCTCGAACCTTATTTCAGACTTCCATCAGCACATGCACCATCCAACACATCTACCAACAGGGCGTCATGGCCGACTTTTCGGACAGCGATCGACCAAGAAAGAGAGCGCGTCTCAGCGAATCTACAGCCAGTACTGAGTCACCGCCGAAAGACGAGTACAGTTGGGACTGGCCTGCCGACCTTGATCAATCAACCGGCAAGACCATCAGCCCCCCACCCCTCGCACGTAACAAAGGCAAAGAAAAGCAGCAGCAAGGAAACGCAACAACCACAGAACGCTCGCCATTCCAACTTACCAAGATTCGTGATTTGCCAGCCTCGGCCAACGTCGACACTGTCACACTCTCGGACATACTCGGAGATCCCATGATCAAGGAACAATGGCAGTTCAACTTTCTGCTGGACATCGACTTCATCATGGGTCATCTCGATGAGGACGTACGTGATACGGTGCAGACCAAAATCATCCATGGCTTTCACGACAAGACCAGCCTTTCTCGTATCAATCTCGAGGCTACCGCAAAGAAGTATCCCAATGTTGAAACAATGCATGTTTGGTTACCTGCCTATGGAACCCATCACTCGAAGATGATGATACTTATCCGACACGATGATACCGCAAAAGTCATCATTCACACAGCCAACATGATATCTCAAGACTGGACGAACCTCAGTCAGGCAGTCTGGCAATCACCGCTACTCCCTCTGTCTACTGCACACGACGACACGTCGGAAGCCCCCATAAGCTCTGGCACTCGATTCAAGCAAGAGCTTCTCAACTACCTGGAAGCTTACAAGAGCAAGTTCAGGGATCCCACCCGTCCTCTTATTGATCAGCTCAAGAGATACGACTTCTCCTCTATCAAGGCTGCTCTTGTTGCGAGTGTGCCAGGCAAGCAGCAAGTCGGCACGAACTCTACTACCAGTGAACAGAGTCTATGGGGCTGGCCTGGCCTAGAGCGAGTCCTCGAGAAAGTTCCAACGAATGCATCAGCAAGCAAAGCTCAGATTAACGTCCAGATATCCTCAATCGGTACTCTGTATGAAAAGTGGATGGACGGCTTCTTCGACGTCCTAGGAACAACAGTTTCTGGACAACAACCCAAGGCCAAGAAACCACTGGTTCGGGTCATCTTTCCTACAGCTGACGAGATTCGACGCTCGCTGGACGGCTACCAATCCGGAAGTTCGATCCACATGAAGCTGAATTCAGTGGTGCAGCAGAAACAGTTGAAACACATGAAGCCTCATCTGTGCACTTGGGCGGGCGACACGAATGGAGACCAGCACGGAGTGCGTCAAGCAGGTCGTCGCCGTGCGGCACCACACATCAAAACATTCATCAGATTCTCCGATACCGACTGCAACAAGATCGACTGGACCCTGGTGACATCGGCAAACATGTCGAAACAGGCTTGGGGTGAGATGGAAAACAAGAATGGAGAGGTCAGCATCTCGAGCTTCGAGATTGGAGTCCTTGTGTGCCCACAGTGGCTTGTTGACGAGGGAGAGAAGGCCGCGATGGTGCCTGTATTCAAGACGGACAAGCCTGAAGTGGATGCTGCAGAAGACGTCGACAAGGTGATTGGTGTGAGGATGCCATACGACCTGCCGCTGACACCCTATGCTGAGGATGAGGTGCCATGGTGTGCAGAGAGAACGCACGAGGAACCCGACTGGAAGGGCGTCGTATGGCAAACGTACAAGCCGAGAACGTAATGTTGATGTTTCATGGCTTCTGAACAACCCCCGGTTCAATGAAAATGGCTCGATAGCTCTGCGGCTTGGCTGGTCGAGACTGGCTGGCATGACCTTTGTGGCGGAAAAGACGAAACACGCGACAACGAGCAGTGGTATGCAGATTATGAAATGATATTGCTTCTCTTTATTCATGACAGAAGGGGGTGTTTCGAATGGACCGAAGAAAAGTCGTTATTTAACCAGTGTAACCGTGCTTCTTCTTGAGCGACTCGACGAGAGCGACGTACTTCTTCTGGGCGTCCTGGGGAGTGACACCCTCGTCGACCAGCTTCTGCCATGCGTTTCTCTTGGCCTTGCCCTGTGGTGAAAGAGACGTGTCAACGACTTGTGCTTTTGGAGGAGTCGAGCTCTGTCGTGTGTAGACGGTGTGGGTGTTACCTTGAGGTCGAACATGCCGGGCTTATCAGAGGACTCGATGGGAGGGTTCTGGGTACCCTGCTTGAACAGTCCGTAGAGCTATACCAATGTAATCAGTCTCGTGTCCACTTCTCCTTGCTCAAAGCTACTGCTCTTCGTACCTGGAGGAGCTCGTCATCCGAGGGCTTGGCTTGGAGCTTGCGGCTATCCTCGACGGCCTTCTTGAACTCTGCGGTTTGGGCGACCATATTGACGGTTTGATGTGGTTTAGGTAAGGGGTTTGGGGTAGGATGTGATGTGGTAGATGGAAGAAGGAGAGAATGTCTGGTGAGGGGTCCGCAATCTCGTGGTCTCATTTGAGAGGGGGCTTGGCGAGAGTGGGGGGGGAGCTTCGAGACCCTGGCGAAACGACATTGACATCATTGTGACTTTTGTGCGACACCGTCTTGTCGCTTCAGTCTTCTGTGCAACGATTGTTGGTCTAACTATCTGATGTTCTTTGAGAGCTACGGGCAAAACTCGCGCCTAAAGTCTGTGGCCTGTCTTCTCGACTGCACGCTTGTAGCTCTCCGTGCTCTCACAATCCGCAATCCACTTGTCAATCCTCTCCCACTTCCGTCCCTTCGTCCCCAGCTCCCTCGTCAGAACGAATTGCGCCGAGAACAGCATCATACAGTCCGCCACTGTGACGCTATCACCAACCAAGAACTTTCCTTTACTCTTTCCCAACTCCGCTTCCAGGAAATCCATGTCGTTGCACACATTTACGGACATGCCTTGTTCGATCTTCTCTGCGGCAGCGGGGTTGTCGCCGCCAAACCAGCGCGTGTAGAGGATGGCTAGAGCGTGCAGCGCATACGTGGCTTCCGATGCGTGGATCCAGCGCAAACACTGCACACGCAAACCCTCTTCTCTAGGAAGCAGTTTGTTCTCGGTATCGTATTTTTCGCAAAGATATCTGTGGGTATCCTTCGTCAGTGAGTGCCACAACAAGGCTTGGTGGGATTGGGAGTTCAACATACTCGGCCATGGCGCCGCTTTCTCCCACTATCAAGTCTCCATCTTTGAGCAGAGGAAACTTGCCCAATGCGTCGCCAGAGTTGTCTTTGAAGTGCTGGGGCGCTTTCCCATTTTCGCGTTCTGAGAATTCGAGTTTGTAGTCCAAGCCTTGTTCTTCGAGTTGCCAGGCTGTGCGGATGGATCGAGAAGCCTGCAGGAAGTATAGTGTTATGTCTGGCATGATGTCTGGCGAAAATTGATTTTATGAACCCTGGAAGAGTGAGGGATGGTGGGGTTGGTATATGTTTATAATGACAGCAGAGCGGGGTTGCCATCAAGGTTTCAACGGTTAGTGATGAGTCTGGTGAGGCTTGTCTGTTGTGCCCGAGGTCCTGCGGAGGTTGGCAACATCGACTTACGCTCCTTGTGCTCGAGACTACCACATTGTAACCATGGGATTGCATGATGATCTCTGAATAGGGGACGTCCAGGAAGGGCAATTATGCATTTCTACAGCTTACAATGTCACTAGATGCCACTGCGGGAGAGGTTGATCATGAGAATGGATATGGGCCTGGATATCATTACAGCTCAAATCTAGGTATTTCTTATACAGGAACCTCGCGAGGCACACTTCTCAACTTGAAATTCGTGTAAAACTCGCTCTGGCGGACAAACCACGCATTCCTCGTCTTCCAGTCGTCACAGGCCATCTCGACCTCAAAAGTCCTCAAGAAGGTCGGCACCAACTTGTAAATCTCCAACAAGCTGATGTTCTTGCCAATACATGTTCTAGCGCCAGCGCCGAATTGGAACATGGTGGCCTTCATCTCCTTGAGCTTCATGGCATCGGCCTCGATCCATCGTTCAGGTCTGAAGGTGTCGACGTCTGCGCCAAAAATCTCGGGGCGGCGGTGAAGGACCCATGAGTTGCAGCCGACAATGACGCCGCCGGGGATGTGCTCGCCACAGATCTCTATGCCTTGCTTGGGGGTGATACGTTCGAGGATCAGACCGGCGGCAGGGTGCATGCGGAAAGACTCCTGGATAACAGCGTCGAGGTAAGGTAGCTTCTGACTTTCTGCCCAAGACACCTTGTTGTTCTCGCGTTGTTGAATTGCACCAGTCTCAGCTGCATCGTCGAGCTCTTGCATCAGCTTTGCGTAGACCTTGGGGTATTTGACCAGGTGGTAGAAGACACTGCTCAAACTGATGGCAGTGGTCTCGCTTCCGGCAAAAACCATACTTGTCGATGCTGCCAAAACCTGAGCATCGGTCATGAATTCGGGGTGGTCGTGTTGAGCCTGGTTGAACTTTGTGAGGAGGTCGATACCACGGCCGGGACGCTTCTCGACAATGCCGGTTTCGCGGACTTTTTGCATCTCGTCCTTGCGCTCGCCTGAGCGGTCGAGTGCGAATTTTGTCACAGGGAAGACCTTCTTATTGATCCCCCACTTCTCAAGCTGGAGCTTGAAAGGGTTCTTTTCGAGGATAAGATCAAGGAAAGGCATTTGACCGATCTGGAAATGTCGTTAGCTCTTTTGAACCGTTGATGAGAAAACAGAAATACTCACAGGTGCGGCGTATGAGAGGAACTTGTTCAAGAACTCAATAATGCCATCGACATCCTCGTCTCTCTCGATGTATCCAAGACGCTTGCTCCAGGTCAATTCGCCGATCACATCAAAGGCGTAGAATTGCAACCAGCGGGTGAAGTCACATCTCTGCTTCTTCTCTCCACAGTAAAGCTCCTTGGTACGCTCGATGTAAACATCCGTGGTGCTGTCGACCAGAGGCTCGTACTCGACCAGCGAGGACATTGCGAAAGCACCATTGACACATCTTCTGTACTTGGCGTGGTAATCCTCAAAGGTGGTCGAGAACAGCGATTGCAGACGCTTGCCCTTCGAGACGGCTTGCTGGACAGGGTAAAAGTCTGACTTGGTCATACCTTTGTTCAGACCGTAGATGGTCTTGATGGCTTTAGGGTCGGCAAACGACAGTACGTTAGGTCCAAGTCGGACAATATCTCCATGCTGCTTGTGTAGAGCCACATGTGTGTACTCTGACTTCTGACCCCATACTTCGAAGAAGCGCCACCAGTTTGTGTACGCTGCTAGCGGAGCACCTGGGTATTTGTTCAGGCCTTTGTAGAACTTGTTGTTTAGGAGGTAAGCGGCTGCTGATGCTGCAAGCACAATTGGCCAGTATGCCACCAGAAGTGGCAGTAGCTCGCCGACGATCATGATGTGTTAAACTTCAAGATGCTCGGAGTGTGGAAGAACGATAGGTTTGTGATAGAGTATGGGTAGACTCGGTTGAAGAGAATGAGAAGGAATAAGGGTACGGGAGAGTGATGCACAAGGAATATCTTCCTGGCCTTCAAGCTGCAGCAGGCAGCTTATATGTTCTACTGCTGTTTACAACCGTACATGGTCAAGAGACCAGCGATACGCAACTTTCGGCAATAAGCCAACTCGCAACTGCCGTGGTGTCGCAGGAGGCTACATGGGCACATAACGACTTCCAGCTTGGCCTTTGAACGGCAGTTGCAAAAGCTCTCGGGTGCTCGGGTTTGCGTACTGCTTATCCTCGGTGTCTGGAGGGTCTGACAGGGCGTGAAGGTGCAAGTCACAACTACCGTTCTGGCGATCGATGTTTTGGCACTGGGGCCCCAGACTCTGAGACGAGACCTTCCCCACCGTTCTGCAGCATGCTTTTGCGGAAGTCTTCCGCTGGTTCGAACTTGACAACTTGTTCTGTACCTTCCAGACTTCTTCCTTTCGTCACCGAACAGATCGCCGCTTCTTCGTTCGCTCCGTATCTATGCAATTCTCTGGATACACGTAGGAATTAGTGTGTGTTGTTTCTTGCACCAGGACGGATAAATGCATTCGGGGTTCGGATGATGGAGCAGACATCATCAGGGCACGTGAACACTTGCGAAGCATTGTTTCGGCAGAAGAAATCGGCATTTCGACTCTGAAGCATCTGCCGTCCACTCGCACACTGCTGCTTTTACTTTCCCTCACAGATTATCGGCCTGGATCATTGAATGACGGCAGCTGCTGGTAAAACGGCAATTCATTCAACAGACCCAGAAACGGACATCCGAACAATCCGGAAAGGAGTTGCCCGAATGCGAAACTTGGACAGAAGATGAACCAGACGACATCCGTTGTGGAGCCCACCACAGCTCGACTACCCAGCACAGCCAGCTGTCTATGTTTAGGATAGGGCATTGTTTTGTAAGTACGAGGTCACTATCTCGAAGGTGCTGAGTTGAGCACAAAGGAAGCAGGACCAGCTGGATCACAGTGGGGTGCCCAGCTAAGCTATGAAATCAGTCTAGTCTTGTCTCTCGAGAACGACGAATCCACGGTCCTACAGATTTTTCTATGGAGATTGTTCTCCAGAGTTTCATGTCTTTTGATGGCACCTGCTGCAAGGCCAGTGGGGTATGGGGCCACCGTGGGGCTCAATACCAGAACCGGGTAGGAGATCCGGTCGTGGCGCACAACGAATCGCAGGCCTTGGATTTATCCACAAAAGCCTAGCGTTTGACGGCAGACATTTGCCCTAAACTCGGCGCTGAAAGGAGCGTGAACGAGAGCCGCAAGGATAATGTTCTTTGCCCAGACCTGAACTCGGCGCCCCTGCGCGGACAAAAGACTTGAGCCGCCGTGGCACCGTTGCTCGGGAGGCTTGATTACGACAGACTTTGCATGGAACGCCACTTCTTACATCACATCTGCCTTCTGGGAAAACCGACATCCAAAGGCATCAAACACGACGTTTCTCTGGAGTCGGACGGCCAAACAACCTCCTATCTGTCAAACATTCATACAGCAGTACCCCGGATGATCCGTTGTAGCATAGAACTCAGGAAGACCCACCAGCCCAATCACGTTGATGTACTAAGTGGGTACATTTATCTCGCTGGGACCACCGTCACAACCATCTGCGAGGACGCTTGTGGGGAAGCGGAGAGAATTGATTCCTTCTCTCCACAAATTTTTCATATTGAGGCCAACCGTTTCGAGTTGCTTGCCAGGGGATAAAAAGGCCCGTCCCAACACCTACACTTTTCTTCCACACTCACCTCTTTTCGTCCCAGGTTGCGACATAGTCAAGATGCAACACAATCCTGACTCCAAGGACGAGCTTCGCGAGCCTTCGGAGACAGACGCCAACATCGAAAAGGTTGAGACGGGCGGTCTAGCACCATGGTCAACACATATCCTTGGTGAAGCCGCCAACCTCTCTCCTGAGCATCGCGACTACCTTCTGAAACGACATGGCACATTAGAGCTGGACCCTATGCCTGGCTTTGGTGACGCTGATCCGATGAATTGGAAGACATGGAAGGTTAGATGACTCATATTGTATAGATGTCCATACAAGATCTGACCCTTACAGAAAACGGTGAATCTGTTGCTGGTCGCGTTCCATGCGATGATGAGCACGTTTACGGCGGCAGCAATCATCCCAGCTTATTTCAACATTCACGAAGACTTGGGCTGCAGTATCCAAAGAGCCTCGTACCTCACATCTCTACAGATCGCTATCCTTGGAGGAGCCCCACTATTCTGGAGACCTCTCTCTGTCAGATACGGACGTCGCCCAATCTGGTTGATCTCTACGATTTGCAGTCTTGTTTGTAACATTGGATGTGCCTACAGTCACAGCTATGCCAGCATGGCCGCATGCAGAGCCTTGGTCGCTTTCTTCATCAGTCCCGCTGGAGCTATTGGAAGTGGTGTCGTCAGTGAGACCTTCTTCAAGAGAGAGCGCGGAAAGTACATGGGTATCTGGACTTTGATGGTTACTCTTGGTGTCCCATTGGGAGGCTTCACCATGGGTTTCGTCGCCAACAATGTTGGCTACCGCTGGATCTACTATATCCTCGCCATCATCAATGGTGTCCAATTCATCATGTATATCTTTTTCGGTCCCGAGACAAGATACTTACGTCAAGGTGTCGAGCACCGCGGTTCTGACCTCAAGCAAGAGTACTGGACCTTCAGACGCATTGACCCCACACCCCTCAGAGCATGGGACTTTATCCAACCGCTGACCATGGGCCGTCACGCTACAGTTATGATCCCTGCTGCTGCATACGCGATGGTCTTCTTGCTTACTTCCATTCTCGTCACCGTCGAGATTCCCCAGCTCTTCCAGGAGAAGTATCATTTCAACGCCCAGCAAATCGGATACCAATTTGCTAGCATTATCATCGGTGCTGTCATCGGCGAGCAACTCGGAGGTGTTCTGTCCGATTCCTGGATGAAGCGCAAGGCCCGCAAGATGTCTGCTGGCCACCGTCCTTTGCCCGAATACCGTCTCTGGCTCAGCTACTCAGGTTTCCTCCTCGGCATCGTTGGCTACATTGTCTTCCTCATCCAAACCGAGGACACTGCAAAGTGGAACGTTACACCACTCATCGGTGCCGCCATTGCTGGCGTTGGAAACCAGATCGTCACCACTGTGCTCATCACCTATGCCGTTGACTGTCATCAAGAAGAAGCTGCCAGTATCGGTGTCTTCATCACCTTTGTCCGCCAGATCTGGGGCTTTATCGGTCCCTTCTGGTTCCCGCAGATGTTTGAGGATATCGGTCTCAAGGCTAGTGCTGGTGTTGGTACTGCTCTGATGGTTGGTGTTAGTGTGATTCCAACCATCTGGTTGCAATGGAGAGGCCGTTCGAGAAGAACCGTTGACGAGTAAATCTCGTTTAGGTTGCTAGGAGATGTTTGTTTTTTGTTTTCAAGATGATTATTGATAGATACGAACCGTGACGAATGGCATATGATATAGAGCCCTGTTCCTCGCTCCTTTCTCTTGCTGTATGTCACTACATGATATGACATGAATGTTGGTCATTGTGTGAACGAGCTCCAGACGTCGTCCTTATGTGTGAACAGAAGCATACCAGAAGACACGTCTACACTCTTGCTGTAGCAAGTGCTGTTGTACATGCTCTTTATACACGAATTGCAACAAAAGCATAAAGCCATGCCAAGCCCGCTCCGGTCCACCACGTTCCACCAATTTTGAAGCCTCAAAAAGAGTTTTCAGCCACCACAACCAAAAAAAGATGATTTGACCACCAAAAACATGCGCACAGTTGTCAAAAGAAGATGTGATGGTCAGTACGGGCTAAGAGCTTGTTAGTAAGTTGATTGACATCAATTGTACTTGGGTTTACTCACGGTCGAACCCGCGACCTTGGCGTGCCATGTATCAAGAGGATATTAGCACCACGCTCTAACCAACTGAGCTAACCGACCTTGATGAGGAGTGCCAGATTGGTATGATATAAGACTCTAGACACAACATTAGCAAAGGATGGCGAAAGAGGAAAGAGGAGTCAGAGGATGAGACCAGGTCGGTTACGCTTAGTTGGTTAGAGCGTGGTGCTAATATCCTCTCGATACATGGCACGGCGGCCGCTGGCGCGGCATGAAAAGTCAAGCATTCTGACATCGTCTTTTAACAGCAGTTTCCGTGATGGAGGCTCAGCACCAGGTCCATATCCGAGAATGTACGGATGAAATATCCAAAACCGGGTAAGAGACGACATAGCTGCTTTAGACCATATGTGTAGATATTGATGTATCCGTGTGAATTGTTAGAGTGTTTAAAGAAGGAAACCAAGGTAGTGTCGCCGTCCATATCGCCATCGCGGTAAGGGATCAGGGTGTTGCCCATAGCAACTTTGACTTGGTCATCAAAGCACATGCCAACCAGTCAAACCCTGCTGCAATCGAAGGCCTCGAAAAGATATCGTCGAACACGTGTATGTTTTATGATAGAGTCAGCTCTTCCGACATTGACTTAGGAGTAGGAAAGAAGAGAGACGATCATACTACGTAGCGATGATGTCGGGCATGCCGCAAAGACTTGTAGGAAAGTGTTTACCTACGAGCATTCCTGTTTGATCGATGGGTGAATGTAGGGATGATTGAAACACTATACCAACTCACTAGCCCGAAGGATATCGTTACAAAAGATTGACTGATATAACTTTATGTTTGTGTGTTGCATGTTGCTTCTCCAAAAGCCACAGCAGAAAGCAACGCGCCTTGTCCAGAAGCCAAGCCAGCGAGGACACGATCGTACAACTTCCTTCACGAAGACCTACATGAAAGGCCACTCTGCTCTCAAACGATCTGACTTGGATCTCCTTGAGCTACCGAGCTGGGATTACACAACCCAGACGACGTCCGCTCAGAGTACCAGAAGAGGCATTCCATCCTTTTTAACGAGCATGTCCATAATTGCCATGCAGATATCAAGAATACGAGATAGATGATTAGTTCTAACTCCGACGTGAGGCAGTACTGACTACAAACATACGATATGGAACGAAGCTGACCATGCAGAGGATGCAGTCTTGTCTTTGTGCAAGTGAACACATCCGCAAGTGGAATGTCCGGGTTAGAAAATAGGTAGAAGTCTTCAGCTCGATTGTCTCTGCATTATCTACCATGACTTTTGTCGTCTATCTTCGTGTCCAGATGCCTGTACCATCCATGCTATGACTTGAGAATAAAGAGGTAGAAAAGAAAAAAAGGGGAAAAAACGCCTCATAAAACCATATCGCTCCCAACAACATCAAACACAGATTGATGCAATAGTACACCAGGTACATTTATTGGGAAGAGCCACCAGAGATGGTGAGGACTTGGCCGTTAACCCAGCTGCCGTCACCGCTGGCAAGGAAAGCCACTACACGGGCGACATCCTCGGGCACGGCACAACGACCAAGAGGGCAGTGGTCGGCCATGAGCTTCTCGATCTTGTCAGCAGGCCACTCGGGAGTACCGCCCGGAATATAGTGCTGCTTATAGTCAGCCTCGATAGCAGTATGTACAGGGACCAGGAACTTACCCAAGCGTTGGAGGTGAACATATCAGACTTGATACCACCGGGGGCGACACCATTGACAGTGATACCACGCTTACCGAAGTCGGTAGCGAAAGCCTTGATCATACCAATGACAGCCATCTTGGAAGCGTTGTAAAGGGCGTGGTCGCGGACACCAAGAAGACCAGCAGCAATGGAAGACATGAGGATCAATCGACCATTGTCCTCAAGGTGCTTCCATGCAGCCTGACCGACAAAGAACTGGGCACGGGCATTCAGATTGAAGACATGGTCGTACTTCTCCTCGGTGATCTCCTCAGTCTTGTCCCATGATTCGGTACCGCTGTTGGACATGACAATGTCGATCTTGCCAAAGTGCTTCTTGGTCTCCTGGAACAGACGCTCAATCTCGGCGACCTTGCTGACATCGGCCTGGATGGCGATGGCCTTGGCACCGCTGCCGGTGGCCTCGATCTCTCTCACGACCTCATCGGCGGAGGACTTGCTGCTCTGGTAGTTGACGACGACGCTGGCACCGCGTCTTCCGAGCTCAATGGCACATCCACGACCGATACCACGGCCAGCACCAGTGATGAGAGCGACCTTTCCGTGGAGGGAGGCAGTAGGAACAGTGACGACGCCTTGAGACATTATGTTGGATCCGGAATGTGGTATAGAGGTAGATTTTTGGTGTAGCGGTGTTGTAGCGAGTGTTGGGAATAGTTGTGATGATAGGAATGCAGAAACCAGCAGACCGTGGACTTACCAGCCATTAAATATCACTTACCTTTGTTGAGCTCTACCACCACGACTACTCGAAACAGCTGTTCTATCCAGAGTCCCGACACAACGAGGGCCGAAGTGTTGAAAGTCGAGGTGGGGAGCCGAAGTGTTTGAGAGACCGAGCACAGCGTTCTGAAGCCCCGAAGCGGAGCGGACGGGGACGACTCTCAGGCACAGCGGACGTGAGACATGTCTTCCCATCAAAAAGTCCGACGATTGATGATGAGCATTGATCTTTCGGTTGCGCCAAAATAGATGCCGTCGGAGAATATTTGATGCAAGACGACGATCTTGTCCGTTCGGTTCGCAGGGGCCGCAGGGTAGAGTTGGTGAGGCAACTTTCTTGTCAGGGCCAGCTGCGGGGCTGCCTGTGGCTGACAGCCATGAAGCGTACGAGAGTCGGGGTAAACCTCTTCTCTAGCAATCTCTCATTCACGATGTCATGACGAGCACGAGACTCAAAATGATGGCAGACAGATTTCATTCTGAAAATTGTCTTGAAAACAGCCTGCCTACTTCATGCTACTACCATTATGAACACCATGATGGTGCAGCCTCGCTTCTACTAGTCCTTCCATCAAATGCACTTTCCTGGACTCCGAGCAATGGCTGCCATCCCAAACATTTCCCGGGTATGCATGAACAACGAAGAGGAATCGGCCCAAGGAAAGCAAGAAAGAAAAAGGAAATAAAAGAAGCCGAAAAGAAAAAGGTAGAAGCGCCGCCGACAGGCTTGCGCATTCTACATGGAATATTAAGTGCTCATTTCGTCGTGGCATCATGGTAAAAATTGCCTTCCAAAAACAACTCGGCCAGAGATGGCCAGAGCTAGCTAAGGGGAAGCATATGCTGCTCATCGCTATACCAAATCGAATGATTTTGTGAGCTTGAGAGCAAAGAACAAAAGGCCAGAGAACAACAGGATTGTCGAGGTTAAGGTGGCCTTGAGGGTATCGTTTCGAACGCCGGTATCAATCGAGAACGCCAAAGGATAAAGATTGTTTGGTCACGAGGACTTGGTGGTGCATTCATCACCAGCCTCTGTAACCCATAGAGGTGGCACGCTGGTAGGCAGGAAGCTTAAAGCCCTTCTTCATCTCGGTCTGGACGAATAGAGATGCGCGCTTGAAGCGACGGTCCTGGTACTTGACGAAGACGGCGTTGTGGTGAACAGCAGGAGTCTCGCAGCACTCAACCATGACGGCCAAGAGTTGACGGATCTGTGGGTAGGTGTAGTTGGAGTAGTAGACGTGGGCTTGAGTCCAATCGCCTTTGCGCAACATCAGGCGGGCAAGGCAATGGGCGCCTGCAGCCAGGAAACTCGGAGTGCAGCCAACAAAGCGTTCGTCCATGATGGTGATCTCCAGGAAGTACTTTGCCAAGGTTCTGGTCTCCAGGTCGTAATCATCGGCCTTGCTGATGCGGCGCAGGAAACTCATGGGACCAGGCCAGCCGAGCTCAAAGGAAAGCATACTGAGCATGTAACGCTCAGCCTTGAGGATCTCGTCCTGGGTGTAGCCGCCATCAACCATGTAGACAACCTCCTGGACCGAGGGACAGTTGACTTCCTCGTATTTCGCGGCAAGGAAGATGGCAGTGGCGCCGACGAGCTGCAGCTTGCCTAGTGAGATGACCTTGCAGGATAGGAAACGGTCGATGTAGTTGACAGCCAGGAACAAAGTCTCGGGCAAGAGGGTGAAACGTGTGTGGACCTGGATCATCCAGTCCATAAGCACGGATCGCATCGACCATTGGCATTCGTTCTGGTAATCCATGTAGTGTGCGTTTGGGCGCATGCGTTCCTAATTGGTGTTAGTGACTCGAAATCTGACAATCAACAGGAACTGGATATACCTCGAGAGTACGCATGTACTCGAAAATCTCATCACCATACTCGGCTACCATTGACGTATCCCATTGGTCGTCCTCAATGTCCTCGGGAGTGCGAGTGCTCTCGACAACCTGTCTGGCCGCCTCGATCTCTCTCAATGTCTTGGCAGTATGCTTCGGGCATAGCACGACTGTGGCTCCACCAGTTGTGTTGTCTGTGACACCACCTCGTGTCACTGTTTGGCTCCCTTCATAGAGTTCTTCTTCATATTCCTCGTCGTAGTCATCATCGTTGACAGTGATCAACGATTGACTCAAGACGACAACCTTCTCTTCGGTTTCCGGCGCGAACTGCTCCAGGGCGTTGGTATCCAGGATGACTGCCTCCGGAAGGGTTAGAGCTTGCGGCGGTTGGACAGATCCAACAGCAGTGTCCTCCTTGGTATCTTCGACAACCACGACTTGTTGCTGGATCTCGACTTCGTCGGTAGTGCCTTCGGATGAAGGCTCTGTCTCGCCAGCTGTTTTTTCGTCGATGCTGGGTGCAGCTGAGTCTCTGAGGATAGGGGCACTCTTCTTTGCTTGAACTTTGCGGAGGGTTGGGAGGGCAGCGGTAGGTGCATTAGTAGTGTTGATGTTCTTGGCAGTAAGAGGCTTCTGAGCAGGCTTTGAAACCACCAGAGGCTCCAGGTAAATGGCAGCTGCCTTGCCATTGTCATGTGCCTTCACACCGTCATCTGTCACAGGAGCTGTCCTGATGGTGTTGCTCACATCGGCGAAGACAGCACGCTTGGCACCAGCGCGCACAGCACCGTTCTGCATCAGGCTGGGTAGAGTGGTGGAGGACTTGTTGCGCTGGTGAGTACCCTTGGCTGCGACTGGATGCGAAGGAAGAGCGTTCTCGTCATGGACGCGCAAAGGGCGTTGGGGTCTTTGGGGCTATTTATGGTTAGCAATGCATGAGAAAAGTGCTTGTGAATGCAGGTTCGAGGAGTTGTTTTTGCATGGTGAAAGCAGCGTGTGGATACACGTGTGAGTTGGACGTGTTGGGGATATGCAAGGGCGAAGGCAGCATATTCGTTGCAGCAAAACAAACAAAGCAGTGCAAGGTTGCATCGTGAAAAAGAAACATCAAAGGTGCAAGATATCGTGTAGGAACTCGAGTCTCAGTCTTACCTTTGCATCCATGATGGGCAAGTCGAGACAGGGCGGGAGCAATGTGCGGTTCAAAGACAATTCAGAAGCGCGTCGCCGGCGAATCTTCAAAGTCTGCGAGTCGGCCGTGGAAGCTGGCACGCGTGTGGACAAGGAGACAGCTGGGGAATAAAGAGGACAGCAGTTCAACACAGGCTCATGGCGAAGTAAGAAGGTATTCGATGGTCGAGAAAAATCCTAACATAAGATTGCTAGAGGCCCGAATGTCAAAACATCTAAAACGGTTCCATCAACAAACAGAAGAGATGCATAACAGCTCCGCCAAGCCGCTAGTGTCAACTTTAACCCTGTCCAATGTAAACAAGGCCTCCTCCACGTCCTCCGACAAACGTACAAGATAGCATTTCCCCCTCAATATTCCCACAAACGATCGAATTTCCGACTCAACTGTAATGCATCAAATCCCCTCACATCTTTGGATACTTCTGCTATATCTATGACCCAGACTCGCGACAAGTCCGCCCAAATCACGCGTTCCTCCTTTTGCGACTTCTTGAACGCGAGTCTACACCATTGCACGTGACTCAAAGATGGGTCTTGATCGAACCATCACACCTCAATCCATTCTGAAGAAGCCAGAGAACACGGAGATTTAGGTGAGTCTTGACGCAAGGCTTTTGAGATTCGTTGCTATGCACGAGCTCCAATCAGAAACGAGCCATGGTTTGCGACAGCGCCAGGTTCAAGGCCTCTCGATGAGCCGCCCCAGTGTAAGGTTAACCTTCTGTGATGTGATGGATGGGTCGAAGCGACGTTTGTTGCCCTTCAGAAGAAAGGAGAGTCCACCGGTCCACACTGTCAATCCAAATGTTGCCAGAACCGTCGCGCAGATTGCGACTCATGCTGGAGACAACTTTCCTGACAGTTGCGACCTCGGCACGCTTGCGCCGGCGCATCTGAAACCGACATTGCGAGCGGCCCCAATCTAATCGCTGGACTTCACGATCTCTTTTTCTCCTGTTCTCTGTTGTAAACTCGACTTCGCCTTCCGTTCCTCAGAGCGATTGCCAAACGCAATGTCAAGGTGACAGGGATGAGTCCTTGTAGACAAGGCCTTCACCGCGGGCAGATCAGCCTCGTCATTCCGACGGCATTTCTCGGCATGGTAAAGCCGTGATGAATGACTTGCGCACGCTGAGCCTGAACCTGTGCCCACAAACCACGCACAAGACACCAGGCGCAATGTCCTTCTCGTCACGCACTTGTCATTGTTTTATGCAGCCGTGCTAGGGAGGTTTCAATCTCATCAGTCGTAGGCGGTCTGCCCAGAGGCCCTTATAGGCAATCTAACACAGACCCATTCTGAAGGTGAGGTGCTAGCTCCATCGTATCGCAACTCGGACCACACACATTGCTTCTGTGAGCATTCCATATGGCTTGGCGGGTCGTTCGCATTCGAAGGGAATCGAACGCGTCGGCGTCCACGATTGAGTGGAATGATTGCACGGATTAGCGCCTGGGAAAGCAGTGCAAAGAAGCGACGCTCGTCACGGGTGGTGCGTTATCAGAGATTTGGGAGGAGAGCAGCGCGAGCGGATCTGCAGCGCTATATGCTTGTGCTATGCGCGTCTACATGAAATGGGCCTTGAGGTCATTGTATCGGTGTACGGGTGCATTGCGCATACACGGCTTGGGGGATACTGGTATGCGCTTGCGTAGCACAGGTTGGGTGATGGACTCGGACACAAGCACGCGGTTTGACAAAGATGGCAGACAGACATGACAGAACAGGGCGATTTGAGCGTCCAAGAGTCAGACACCGCTCTTATATGGCACAAGCGGAACTAGACGTGGGCAAGCGCAACGCCTCATTGGCTTCCACAAGCCGCCCACAGAGCAGCGCCATGGACGAACCTATAGACAGGCAGGATTGTGCATGCAATGTAGTCAGTTGAGGTACGATGTGCAGGTGCAGGGCAGACTGCGTAGATATGCGTCTCTCAACAGAGCAGGCTCGATAGTGGCATGCTGATAGTGGGAGCCAAACGGGATGCGGCTGAGCGAACGGATAGAAGGCCAGGGCAGCCAGATGAGCATTTCTGAACAGAATTCAAGTTGGAGCAGGACTCTGTGTTCAATGCGATCGCAGCGATGTCAATTGTAAAAGGGAAACAAGAGGTGTTTCGCATGCTGAATTGGGCGTGATGTGGTTAGTGGGCCGGATTCTCCGCCTGGGCTGAGAGGGACAACCCAGTACTCGTAGCTTTCGTCCTGCGCTCCAGGACGACTTCCCCCACCTCTACAACCTTCTTCTTCAGTCCCAAGTCCGCTTGCCTTCTGTCATCTCATCGTATCTTTCACATTCCGCATCTTGGTGCGCTCTCATCTTTCGAGTCACCGGACATTGCTCGTTGTAATCCCGGCTCTTCACCACCGCCCACCACTCTTCGGGTGAGCGCTCCAGCGTCTACACACCGCACGGGTATCCTGTCTACAAGACACATACAAAGAATCGCAAGCGGTGCCTGATAGCAGGCTGAACAGCAGCGACAGTGGTTGCTTGCTGAAAGCGCTCGAATCGGTTCGTCCACCCTCTTTACCGCGGCTCCCCAGCGCCCGCCCAGTCCCAACCGCCATCAATGTCTGAACATCACCACTATCTGACGTCGTGATGCACCATCCCTTCTACTTCACTCATATTCAAGGCCAATCGAGACATCAAGCGCTGACCAGATGACCATTCCAGCTCTTCGACAGCCCTCTACTCCCGTTGCGCCGACGGCAACGTCACCACCACGAAACTCGCATATCCTCCCACAAGCCTCTCCCAGTACCAGCAAGGGTCCTATCTACAACTACATAGCCCACAACAGCCGTCAGAAGCCATAGTCATGGATCTCGGTGACCTCTTGGCAAGAGATGGACCTCGGGCTATCGCCGCTAGCGAGGGTAGACCGTCGAGCCGTCAGCACTCGACTCGACATTCCCTGCCATCGCAAACACCCCAATTCCACAACCATATGTACGACGGTGCAGCCGATGCTGCTCCAAGGGCATATGCTGACCCTCCTCGCCCCACGCGTACCAAGCAGCAAAAGCATGTCACATTTGAACTTCTCCTACCCGAAGGCCATAACCGCGAGCACCGCGCTCGCCTACCCATGCGCGTCATGATCTCACCGCATGATACTACCGACTCGATCATTACAACAGTGCGCAACTTCTATGGTTTGTACGAGGGCCCAGGTGTTAGCTTCCAAGACAAGGAAGGGCGCATCCTGATCGCAACCTTTGAGAATTTCGAGCACAACATGGTCGTCTACGTACGTATGACTGCTCCTGACCCGGCCGTGGCAGCAGCTACTAGCCAGATGCAATCGCGATCAGCTACGACGTCGCCTCGCAAGCCCAAGTTGGCGGCTCCGATCGACATGCGCCCACCATCGCGCAACTCTCGCCCTGCCTCGCGCGCTGCCCCTGGCCGAAGCCTCTCTCCCCAGTCAAACCGCAGTCATCGCAGCATGTCCAAGCCACAGTCTCGCAGCGGCTTCCGACCCAAGGATAAAGAGAGCGTGTACGATGACATGTATGCTGGTGACACTGATCATGACAGTGATGGCGCGCACAGCCGTCGCTCCAAGATCGAGCCTCATGCTAGCGCCGAAATCAGCGTCGAGAACATTGTCGAGGGTGGCAGGAGGAAGCGGGCTAAGTTTGACAGCTCGGTATGCGCTAGGGCTCAGCTGTGGTCCCATGTTTGGTCTAACCTAATCCCAGGAACTTCCTCTTTTCGTGCCTCCTCAGGTGCCAGCGGCGAACTCGATTTCGTCCATCTCCCCTCAGCGACGCCCTGCTGCTAATGGCGACATTATTGCGTCCCCTTTCGCCTGGTCCAACCAACGCAATGTCACCTACCAGCAGCCCCTCCCATCGCCTCAGAGCTATACTGGATACTATAGCAACATTCAGACACCGTACAACAACACGACCTTCCGCAGCCGTCCTGTACCCACATTCCAACCGCGTTCGTCTGTTGGATGTGGCGCTATTCTGCCAACCCCAGAGCCCACCAACGCAAGCGTCATCTCTGATGAAGATGTCGCTCTGCAGCTCATGCGCCTTGGTGACGCTTCCAACTTCTCCCATGGTCGTACCTCGACCTCGACAATGGACGACGGCCTGAGCGGCAAGGCAGATGCCGCTTCCTCGGCTGGCGAGGAAAGCGATGCTGTCGATGACGAAGCCTCTAAGCCTCAGCAGCCCCTCTCGCATGTCGCTGGCCCGCGCAGAAAGAAGCAGCGCGTGCTTGACGATGTTCTTCCAAGCACGGACAGCATTCAGACCAGTGGAGACGATTACTCTGAGGTTGACAGCGACGTTCCAGAGTATGACGAGAATGGTGTGCATGTCGCCCGTGCCATGTCTAAGGCAAAGGGTATGCCTAATGGCAAGGACACCTCTGTCAATGGCTCCACCAAGTCCACCAAGAGCCGCGCACCTGGCCCTGTCAAGTCCAAGCCAAAGTCTAGCTCGACCTCTTCTACCAAGGTTCCCATGTCGCCAGCCTCTCTTCCCTCCCAGTCTCGTAAGACGTCGGCTGCTTCTACCATCAACTTCCAGCATCAGCTCGGCGTTGACGAGGAAGATCTATCGACTAAGCCTCGTTGCCAGAGGTGCCGCAAGAGCAAGAAGGGTTGTGACCGTCAGCGACCTTGTGGACGCTGCAAGGATGCCGGTATCGGTATCGAAGGCTGCGTCAGCGAAGACGAGGGTAATGGCCGCAAGGGACGCTATGGTCGTCACATGGGTGTGCCGGTCAAGAAGTCCGACCTTGCTTATGATGCTTATGATGCTGTCCCCATTGTTGCTGCTGGCGGTACGGGTGAGTTCCTCGCACCTGCCCTTCCTGACAAGAACAAGAAGAGGAAGCGTTGATGTCGTCGTACCTGCCCTTCCTGAAAAGCAAGAAGAGGAAGCGCTGAGCTTACACTCCATGGTCAGGTCATCTGACCAATTTCGTATGTTTCTGTTTTATCATCGCATAACTGGTGGGCATTTTGGAGTACATGTTGGGGCCAGGGGCGTTTTGTTTTTCAACCACACACATCCGCAAGATACTCTTGGGCAAGCGAGCGTTCCTTTTCACATGTTTCTTGAGCTGGTCGTCTCTCATTTTGCTTTACCAGACTACATGCACAGCACGCATACACACGCACACATCAAATGCTACTTACCTTTACATTATGATCCTCCCTCTTGCGTGCAAACAGGCGTCACAGTGTAACTGTAGAAATGCACAGTAACTTCGAGGAGGGAGCGGTGGCCAAGGAGAGACGGTACTTGAAGCTATCTCCATGGCTATGGTCTTGTTTGCGAATCTCTATAGCTACACGTGTTACTACTCATACGAGCGGAGAGGGTGAATAACATCCCATGTCAGATACCACTATGTATTTTATGTTGGCCATCAATGTAAGCACGAGTTTTGAGTTAGGGCCGCAGCTCAAAAGTATAGTTTGGTCGATGGAGCTTCGCTCTAATTCAAATAACAACAGATCAACCAAGTACAAGGCCGCAACCATTGTAAGTATAGTCACAGTTATCTACATATGTGAAATGTCTGAAATCGTGTATTATAGGTGAGATATGTCTTGGATGCCGGGTGTGAGAGAGGAACAAGTGATCAGACAGGGTCGCACCAGAAACAAAGCGAGATAGAAGGAAGGCTTGGTCCCGTGCGGCATCGTCATGGACGAGGCTTTGAGACCTCGGCCGCCGTGACCACCTGCACTCATCCTGATAAACAACAACACCTTATCGAATCGCTCACCGCCTTTCACTAAGCGCTCGTCTGCTCAACAGCCTGTCCGAAAACACAGCCCGTCGCCGTCCCGAACCCAAAGCACGACGATCTCTAGCATCCACCTCTCGCGCCAGGCGCCCCGTCCCACAACATGTCCTCGCGCAAGAAGCTCCTGAAGGTCTGCTCCCATTGACGCAGCGAATGTTGTGTCGCGTTATGATCTGACAGCCAACAGGTCATTATCCTCGGCGATAGCGGTGTCGGCAAGACCAGTTTGATGAACCAATATGTACGCTACCCCTCCATCGAGCATCCCGAGCAACAGGAACAAGAGCAAGGAACAACAAGACTGATGGACGTGTTACTCTTAGGTCAACAAGAAGTTCAGCGCTAGTTACAAAGCCACCATCGGCGCAGACTTTCTCACAAAAGAGGTCCTGGTCGACGACCGACTAGTCACCATGCAGGTGCGCATGCTATTTCTCCATGAAGATCGTCTGTTCCAGTACATCTGACACAATCGCTAGCTCTGGGATACTGCTGGTCAGGAGAGATTCCAATCGCTCGGTGTTGCCTTCTACCGTGGTGCCGACTGCTGCGTGCTCGTCTACGATGTCAACAACTCGAAGAGTTTCGACACCCTCGACAGCTGGAGAGACGAATTTCTCATCCAAGCCAGCCCTATGGACCCTGAGAGCTTCCCTTTTGTAAGTCGTGCCGCTATAAGCAAGACGTGAGCGAGAGCAAGACTAACAGGTAGCAGGTCGTGCTTGGAAACAAGGTAGATGTGGAGGAAAGCAAGCGCATGGTTCGTATTATGTGACCTGACTATGAATTGACATCGAGCTGACCGTGACACGAAGGTCTCATCGAAACGTGCCATGGCATTCTGCCAGTCCAAGGGTGGTATCCCATACTTCGAGACTAGTGCCAAGGAGGCCATCAACGTCGAGCAGGCCTTCGAAGGTAACCAATCTTCCTCACCATGTCTGAAAATCTGTTTAGTACTGACACCTGCCAGTAATTGCCCGCAATGCTCTGGCTCAAGAAGAGAGCGGTGATTTCAACGCAGACTACCCCGAAACGATCCCCATCAACCTCGACAACGAGCGTGACGGCTGTGCTTGTTAAACATCCTTTGGACATTGTTGATTTTTTCGTTTCTCTCATGCCATTCGTTCTCCTACAGGCGTTTCTGTTCTGCATAATGGGAGGGTCTCAAGCACTCTAAGACCAGGGGCTCCGTCTCATTTCCTTGTGCACTGACTGCGTTTATCTGCCGGTGCCTGCGGTGTGAATATAGCACATATATCTATAATACACCAATACCTAAGTCTGTGTACAGATTCGATGATAATCAGTGATGTGAGGTCGTTTTGCCGCCTCGACATGGCCAGTTCGTTCCTACCTCGGGTTGTCCTCCGTAGGATTCGACTTCAGGCCGCTCCAGCACATAGCTCTACCTTTGCTTCGAACCAAGCTCTTGATACAACCAACTCTGACGTTTTCCTCTTCATTTTCAGCTCTGGACGATCCTCTTGCTACGCACGATAGGTACTCGTATCGATGTCACCAAATTTCATCATGAAATTGCCCCACAATTTCAACGTCCCTCCTGTCAGCGACCGTGAGCGACCAGTGACATCCCCGTTCCTTGCGTCTCCCGTCCAAGCATCTTCCTCCTGCATCCAACTCTTGTTTTATCTTGGCAATATAAATTGCTCGTAGCCGAAAAACATTCTTTGATGTCGCGACTGTCCACCAAGCTTCTAGCCTCACCATCTTGTCTCCAAATGCCGTCGCCATAGTCAGTCAGCAAAACAACACTTCCACGATCCGTAATTCGCGCACGAGGCCGGATGGACGGCACTACAGTCAGAGATTTCCAATCGCCGGACAGGCATGACAGAGTCGCTTTCCAGGATCAAGGACCTGTAGGACGGAGTTCTATGGCCTCTCCACGTAGTCCGGAGATTCTTCCTGGTCGCCCGCGGTTTGGCAGTGTCGCATCGGGCATGTCGATCGCGTCGAACGATACCACGGCTCGCCAAAGACGATTGTCCAGATCCAACACGGTCAAAACCTATCACGAATCTAGTGAACCCAATGGAATGAACTGGCAACCGGGAGCCGAGCCTGGAATTGACACCGATGCTGAAAGGGTGAGCCCTCATCTGGAAGCATTGCGCGCGCGATGCGACATTCTGGTTGCGGATTTCAGTGCAGATCATCTGGAGACTGTGCAGGTTGACAACGCTTCTCTGGAAGAGGTTTTGTCTGAGCAGCGACCGCCTCAATTGCCATGCCGTTGGATCTCGATTAATGGATTGAGTTGGGATGTTATCAAGATTCTTGGACAGCACTATGGACTGCATAGACTGGCTATCGAGGATTTGATCCACACACGCACTCGCACAAAGTGTGATTGGTACTCTGATCATGCCTTTGTGGTGTTGACATTGCAAAAGCTCGTCCGTATACATTCGCATTCTGACTCGGAGGACTGCGATTGTTCCGACGATGACAAGCCAATCTCATATGATGATATTGACGGAACGCATGATCATTATCCAGAACGTGAACGTGTACCTTTCTGGAAGAAGCCTTTCATGAAGTCGAAGCGCGAGCAGCCTGACCATACCCTGCCAAAATATAACGATCCTGAAGGTCTGGACAAACTGGGAGACATGATCCGAGCACACAGTTCGACAGCAGATGGTGCACCGCTACAAAACATTAGGACACTGCACCGCTATGAAAGCATGCAGAACCCTGAGCACACTCTCTTCATGGAAAAGCACTCTGCACTGTTCGAGGAAAATCTCGTCGTCAGCGTGGAACAAGTTGCGATATTCTTGCTTGCCGACAATACGGTCATCTCATTCTTCGAACACTCTGGCGCTGACATCGAAGAGCCCATCTTGGAACGACTCAACAGTCCCGCCACAATGTTGCGCCGCAGCGCAGATGCATCGTTAGTACTCCAAGCCATCATCGACGCCATCGTCGACTTGGCCATCCCCGTCAAAGAAGCCTACAACAAAGCACGAAAAGACCTGCAAATCGACGTGCTAACCAACCCATCCATGAGCACTTCCAAAGCCCTGCATATCTTTACCGAAGAGATTGATATGTTACAGAATCTGTTCAAACCCATAATCAACCTCGTCAACTCATTACGAGACCATAAATCTCAAGAGCCCTTTCTTGAGGGCGCATTTCCTTCGGAGCCATCGGCGCGGAAGAAAGATAAGAACGAACACCGACGACCGCAGCCCAAGAAACATTATACCCAAACGCCTACGAGTGTGGTTATGAGTCATGTGGCTCATGTTTACTTGGGAGATGTGCTCGATCATTGCATTACCATTATTCAATCGCTTGAACAGATGGATGCTTCTGCCAATAACCTGTCATCTCTGATGTTTAACACCATCGGTAAGTTATTCACATCACAAATAGCAATAAGCGACACGTCTGATGTTCTCGCAGGTGCCCGCACAAACACAACAATGTCCATCATCGCCCTCGTAACGGTCTTTTTCGCACCGCTGACCTTCCTCTGCGGATATTTTGGCATGAATTTCCAACACTTTGCCGGCATCAAGCACTCAGACACCTACTTCTGGTACATTGCCGTACCCACGACAATCGTGTTCATGGCCATGATTGGAGGTGGCGTTGGCTATAGGACTGTCAAGACCTGGGCGGCGAGATTCCATCTTGCTAAAGCGAGGAGAGGCAGAAAGCAGAGGCAGCAGCAGATGAGGGCTAGACAGCGGCAGAGGGCGGCGTTGGCGTAGTATGCTGACGAGGAGAGGCAGCTCACCAGGAACAGTCATGAAGACGTTGATGACATACTGGATGGATGAGGAGACGAGAAGGTTGTTTGCTGACAGGCTTGCCACCTGGAACATCTACAAATAGTACATCCTATAGCCAAGAGTGCTGTAGTTAGCATGGTGGTGGTGTAAGGGGATATTGATAGGCTGTAGTCGGTTGATGTAATGTTCGTTGAGCCATTTACTAGCATTATCCTATCGATCGTTAAGTAAGAAATGATACTGCCCTTCCTACTCTCGTATGATGCAGGATCTTCAGACGAGATATTTCACCCTCGGTTATAATGGATGTTCTCGGGCTTCTCAGGAGATTATACAGACGGTGTGAGTGGGTCTTTGGGAGATGGCCCCATGGAGTAAGAAGGAGCAATTCTTCCGGTTCGCATGGCTGGTGGTTCATGGATAGGGCAGACCATGTCCAAATTCGCGGCGATCGCTCAAGACAGACTCACATGTTTTGTCAGATATGACTCGGACCTTTCTTGTCCGAGAGATGGATGAGCGGTCGTCTACATACATGGAGTAGGTACGCGGCGGACTTAAAATCCTACGGGAAGCGAATGGTGTCTCTATAATAAGAGTAACAAAGTTTGAACGTTGCGCCTGGCATCGAGAAGGATTTCGGAAGCCGGGACGTGTTTGTTGCTCGGTGCAAGCCATCAAACAGCCCTGACAAGCGCCTCTCGCGTGGTTGGCTTGACTTTAACCGCATCACCACGAGTTTTTGCAGACGTCCATCGCTATATCGAAGCTCTTGCGTGACCGTGAAGCTTTTCTACCAAACGGCAAGATCTTGGCCGCTCTTGGTGGCTTGATCTGAAGCTGGAAAGAAAGGCGTTGCGACGCGCATGGTCGTGTGAGCCCAGTACGGCAACAACAACTCCATCACATTGCTGTCGCAGGCCTTGAAGTCGCGCCCTCACCGTCAAATCTTCCGAAGCCTGGCATTATCCACAGAAGGGCCGAATGCAGAGCTGGAGAAAGTCGGGAGAACTGGAGACAGCAGCGTGGAGGAAGGTGGGTCGTGGGGCATACGAAGACCTGTGCCATGGAGAAGAAAACTGGAAAAAAGAGATCGACACTTGGATGCAACCTCTCGCAACGATGTTGTTGGTGCGACTATCCAATAAAAACACGAGGTGTAGATTGAAGGATCCCGAGTACCCATCTGCTCACGGCATTCCACAGCATGCTAGTTACTCCGGGCGACGTGGGTTGTTGTCATGTGCGCCGGTTGGCTCACTTCTTGTGCTTGCGACCTGAAAGTGAAGGAAAGTGGGATGCTCTTGCCTCAAATTGTATATATTGAGACTTCCTGCTCTTCTGACTGCGTGCTTTTTTCGTTCCTTCGTGCTTCTCACTAGTAACCTATTTCACAACAACAACTACTAACCTTTAACACCTGGAACCCTCTCGCCATTGAGGGCAACCCTACAAGATGGTGAAACAATTCGGAAATGTCAACCTCATCGCTGCTATTGCAGTCATTGGTGGCGGTCTCTTCGGATTTGACATTTCGTCGATGAGTGCCATCATCGCTACTCAGGTATGCCAATCTCTTCATACTATGATCTGATGCTCACACGTTGCCAGCCATACAAATGTTTCTTCAATCAGCAAGGATTGAACGCTGCCGGCCAGTGCATCGGTCCTAAGGCCGACGTCCAGGGTGGAATCACTGCCTCCATGGCCGGTGGATCATGGCTCGCTGCCCTTTGCTCTGGCTACCTCTCTGATCGCCTCGGTCGTAAGTGTGACTCGTCAACACTGATTACAACCATCTCTGACCATCTCCATAGGCAAGATTGCCATCCAAACCGGAGCCGTCATCTGGGCCATCGGTTGCATCATCGTCTGCGCCTCTCAGAACATCGCTATGCTCATCGTCGGTCGTATAATCAACGGCTTCTGTGTTGGCATCTGCTCTGCTCAAGTCCCTGTCTACATCTCTGAGATTGCTCCACCAAGCAAGAGAGGAAAGCTCGTCGGCGCCCAGCAATGGGCGATTACTTGGGGGTAAGTCCAATATTCTTTCTGGCATGAATGACTACTAAACCACTATAGAATCATGATCATGGTACGTCTACAATGGCACCAATAGCACGAATCGAGATCCCCAGCTGCTATCTCGCTCAAAATCGAGCCGTAGAAATACACAATACTTTCCGGAAGCAGGCAGTGTCCACGGAAGCCTCCCGCTAACTATTTGCAGTTCTATATCAGCTACGGATGCTCCTTCATCACTGGCACTGGCGCCTTCCGCGCTCCTTGGGCTCTTCAGATGATTCCCGCCATCTTGCTCTTCTTCGGCATGATCTTCCTACCCGAGTCTCCTCGCTGGCTGGCATCCAAGGACCGCTGGGAAGAGACCCGTACAGTCCTTGCTCTCACTCATGGTCACAGCGATCCAGACAGCCCCTTCGTTGTTCACGAGTTCAACGAGATCAAGGAGTGGATCAGAATCGAGTCTGAAGCTAAGAACGCCTCTTACCTTGAGCTCTTCCGTCCTCGTATGCTCAACAGAACAATCATCGGCATATTCATGCAAATCTGGTCCCAGCTCACCGGCATGAATGTCATGTAAGTCAAAAAAATCTCAGTGTGCCTGCCCAAAAAAAAAGGGAAAAAATTCCAAAATCCTCCCCAACACCCACAACATGTCACGAACACCCTCTTACACCACCACCATGCTAACTACAGCACTCTTGGCTATAGGATGTATTACATAACGTATGTATTCCAGATGGCAGGCCTGTCAGGAAACAACCTTCTCGTCTCCTCATCCATCCAGTATGTCATCAACGTCGTCATGACTGTTCCTGGACTTCTTCTGGTCGACCGCGTGGGCCGTCGTCCTCTACTTCTGATTGGAGCAGCCTTCATGGCTCTGTGGTTGTTCGCCAATGCCGGCATCCTCGGTGCATACGGTACTTACCCTGGCCCTGGAGGGGTTGGAGGCAACACACCCGAGGCGTCCACCGAAGTCACCGGCGCAGCTTCCAAGGCCGTCATTGCTTGCTCATACCTCTTCGTTGCGTCCTATGCACCTACTTGGGGTCCTGTACGTATTGCAGTCTCATCTTCTCAAGAACAGCTCCTAATTTCAACTTAGGTCTCCTGGATCTATCCCTCGGAAATCTTCCCCAACCGCGTCAGAGGAAAGGCAACAGCTCTCGCAACCTCTTCGAACTGGGCATTCAACTTCGCTTTAGGTCCGTTTCCCTGAACTAACCCCTAGTCTCCATCCGAAGACCTCACTTGAGACGATATGCTGACACGCTCTATTTTAGGCTATTTTGTCCCGCCCGCCTTCATCAACATCAGATGGCACACATACATCGTGTTTGGCGTCTTCTGCGTCGCTATGTGGCTCCACGTCTTCTTCTGCTTCCCCGAGACAGCCGGCAAACCACTTGAGGAAGTCACCGCTATGTTCGAGGACCCCAACGGCATCCGTTACATCGGAACACCTGCATGGAAGACCCGCGCATCCACCTCGGTCACATCTCGTCTGGAAAGAGGAGAAGATCTTGAGAAGAAGCTCAGCGAAGAGGAGAAGCCTGAGACGCACGAAGTTGCTCCCAAGCAGACTGCCTGAGGATTGTACACAATTGCGAGACAACACGCATTGATACCGAGGATGCATACATAACTTTCACGAGCACAACTTTGCTTTGACCACGCCGAAAGAGGCGTGATGTCCATACAGCATGACTTCTACTCTCTATTAATCACGAATTATTTTCTTCCTATTTGACTGTTATTGAAAAGTCTGGAACGTGATGTTTCTCTCTGCCTCTTGAACAATCACCCTATCATTTACCCGTACCCTTCCAAACCTGATAAGTATGCAGTATCTTCTTTTGATTCAAAGCAATGTTCAAGGAGAGATATCAACTTAGGGCCATCTTCATGGTCATCCGTCTGGTTCGTTAAGCAATTGTGACTTTCTATAGCTTACTATCTGACCTGCAAGTACTGGTATGGTGTGATGGACTCGCAATCACCATTTCTCGGAGACCAGAAGCCATACGTGGTGTAATTCATGTGCAGACGTGTTCAATAGATTTATCATTCTAGTCGGGTCATGAGACATCATGATATGTTACGAAGGAGATGCCGAGTTTGCTAGACTATGAGTTGGGCATCACCGGGGTTCATCAGAGTTTCGAATTTTCGAGTCAAACGACGTTCTTCTGCAGCCACTCCTCCCAATCCTTCTTTGTGAAGCTGCTCGAGATGCTTGGCTCGTTGAGGCCCTATGATGGATGTCAGTATATGCATCCTGACCAGACTGCTCTTCGAATGCTTACATTGAACATAACGGTGGGCGAGACGTGGACACCAACCAAGCGACCAGCCTTGATGAGCAATTTGAGATCGTTAGTCACCTGATTGCCCGAGTTCAAACTCCCATCCGGACCAGGCTTGTCGGAAATCTCAAGCTGGTTATAAATCTTGCTCTCGTCCAGCCCGACAGCAGCAGCAAGCTTGGCAAGGCGCTTGTAAGTCTGATTTCTGGTCTCGTTGACAACGTTGACATCGAAGTAGTCAGTCTGCTTGTCGAACAGAGCAGCGGAGAATGGCCAGAACTTGGAAGGATCGGTTCTCAGGACTGCAACAGCTGCTTCATGGACCAGCGTGGACGAGGGGTGCCATGGCTGGAGCTGCTGACGGAAGATGACTCGCAGGTTGTTGGAGTACTTTTGCTCAATGATGGGAGCGACATCGCGATAGAAAGTGTCAAACTGCTTCTTACTGAAGGGGCACACGTAGTCAAGGACTTTACTTCACATTAGCAACGGGTGGGTGGTAAATCGTTCTGAGAGCCACATACATAGTTCCAGGGTGTGATTGGACCCAAGGCTACCTGAAAGAGCCTGTCCGGCAAATTTGGGAGCAAGAGCCATGCCAGGTTTTGTTGGACGACTAGTTGAACTTGAGAGATTGCTTGGAGCGCTTGATGTTATTTGAGAAGTATATGATAGGTGTTTCAATAGGGCGAAGGAACGATAGGAGAAAGCTTCTAAAGACGATGAATGTTGGTGTGAGTAGAGTCGATGTTTATCAACCCTCGTGGCTGAGCGAATGACGTGACCGGAGTTGACGGAGTTATGGAAGGAGCTGTCTCCGACGGCATTCAGATCTCTCCACCGAGACGTATGTGCTAATCAACTGTTAGAATTACAGCCATGCTAGCGGGTAGTGAGTCGAGTATGACCAATTCAGGGGCTCAGTTCTTGAAGCAACCCGAATTCGACAAGCGTGTGTTTCGATGTCTGCACAACTATGAGGTCGTGACTGAGGGCATGTGCAAGCGGCTTGGCTTGCGTCGGATAATGAGAGTCATCTGTTCTCTATCATCTCGCGTTCCGGCGCGTCCTCCTTTGCCACACTATCGTCTTCTTGTACTCGGGACGGAAGAGATATGGAATTCTTATGACAATGTCGATACATGCTCTCCCACAGACGGCTGTTCGTACCATCCGATCTGGCCAGGCCTTGACAGATCCTGTCTCTGTTGTCAAAGAACTTATCGATAACGCCCTCGACGCGCGAGCATCTAATATCACTATAGAGATTTCGGCAAACACACTCGACGTGATCCAGGTCAAAGACAATGGTCATGGAATTGCTCCTACCGATAGACCACTTGTGGCCAAGCCTTACTGCACCAGCAAACTCAAGGATGAGAAGGATCTTGCCCTCGCAGGTTCAACCTATCTCGGCTTTCGAGGTGAAGCTTTGAGCAGTGCATTGGAGATGAGTGGTGAATTGACCATCACTACAAGAGTTGAAGGCGAGAGTATTGCTACTGCTATCAAGATATGTCAGACCAGCGATCCAGTTCAGGACCGTGCCACTCATCCACCCGGAACCACAGTTCGCATTGCCAACTTTTTGAAGAACCAACCAGTCCGCAAGCAAGTCGCTCTGAAAGCCGCACCCAAGACCTTGACAAAGATCAAGCAATTATTGCAGTCGTATGCCTTCGCCAGACCAGCCACTAGGCTGTCATTGAAGGTCATAAAGGCCAAGAACGACAAGGACAACTGGACCTATGCACCCAAGATCGGCAGCGGAATCGAGGATACAGCTTTCAAGGTTGCAGGAAAGCCTTGTGCTTCTCAGTGTACTTGGGCTGAGCTAGAGTATGAAGGCTTCACCGTACAAGCATTTCTTCCGCGCCCTGATGCACATGCCTCGAAGATCAGTGGCTTGGGACAGTACATCTCGGTTAACGATCGACCTCTCACATCGTCCCGAGGCATATCCAGACAGCTTGTTAGAATCTACAAGGAAAGTCTTAAGGAATCTTCATCGCTAGGAGATGCCAAAGACCCCTTTCTATATTTGTCGCTTTCTTGTCCGCCTGGCAGCTACGATGCCAACATCGAGCCAGCAAAAGATGATGTTCTATTTGGCGACGTCGACAAAGTCGTCGAGGCTGTCAGAAGATTGATGTTGATAACATATCCAGAGAAGGATGAACTTGGAGAACCCACGGCCACTGATGAGCCCACTGGCAAAACCCGAGAATTGTTTGCGACGTCAGCACCTGGATCAAGGTCAAGCAGAATCGAGCCAAAGAGCAATATGTATGATCTTGATGAGGACGATCTCACTCTATTCATGGATTCGGTAGATCAGCCCCGGGATGAGGCCACCGAGGAAGACGAGCAACCAGAATCGATCAGAAGTGCCGCAGTGTCAAACCCTTGGGTGACTGCCAAGATGAACGCCTACAGTAACAAGAGGAAAAACGTTAATATACAGCTCTTGACTCCGGCCAAGCAAGCGTCAAGCTCTACACCTGAAGCAAGCTCACCTGCTTTCGAAGCATATCATCCACAGCAAGGCACCCCATCATTACCGACACCTCGACAGTCATCACCCTTGTTCGCTGCATCAGAAGAACCTGAGAGTGTTGGTCCTCGTCGGATTATAGGCCCGTCTAATCTTCCTCCTCCAATACACCACATGTCGCCAATGCGAAACAGCGTTGGAGCTTCCGAATTCTCTCCAGCGCCTAGTCGTATGACTCTACCTCCTCAACAACCCTCAGAAGGCACCCCGTTGGACATGATACCGGAAGCGGCACCAAGAAGACGGAGTCCACCGAAACAGCAGCAACGACAGTTTGTGAACAGGCCCTTCGTATCACCAGTCGACCCTGAACGTGACGCATGGTTTCACTTTCCGGACTCACAAACGTCGAGGCAGTTTGCACGCAAAGGACGATCCCAACAGCAAAATGGCACGGGCTTGGTCCCAAGTGGAGAACCACATTCTTCAAGTGCTACACCTCCTCCCAACAACAAAGACATTCGCGATTTTTTTGGACGAGGACGAGAACAGCAGTCCACTACTCCAGCAGCCGATGTTCCAGCAAATACAGACATCGAAAACGCATCACCGATTGAGAGCCGCCGCGAGACGCAGCCTAAGGGGTTCGTCAAGGCTAGTGAGCTTGACCTCGCCAGCACTCAATTCATGGAGCCGACACGTCCAGTTCCAGCACCAGCACCAAAACCTAGACGTCGCAGAACAACAGATGAACGTGCATTGCAAGGAACCTCTGGTAATGGCAGAGCGAGTGAAGAAGAAAGTGGTTCCGAATACGAAGATCAACCTCGTCGCCGCCGTACTGGAGAGGCAGAACCTAAAAGAGTGCGACGTATCAAGTCTCATACTCTGCCGCTCGAGAAGGTGCCAATAGAAGCGCAAACTCAAGGTTGGACCGCCAGTCTGTCAGCAACGGTTGATGACTTGGACGAGAAGTTGCAGAATGTCGAGCCGGAAGGTACTTTCGTTGCGTGGAATGCACCTGCCTTTGATACGGAAGCGGACCTGAAGAGAAACTTTGTCGAAGGCGATGTGCAGCACTGGACGCTCTTAGTCAGTCAATCTTTGCTCAAGCTCGAGCCTGAAGGTGAATTGGTTCGCGATCTGGGCGATGTGGTCAGGAACGCTATGAGTAGATGGGGGTCCATTGCTGCCGTCTAAGAGCAGATCTTCTTTTTGGCTTTGTTCAGCTTGCGAGGATTGTTTTGTCGCTTGCGTTGGGTGTTCTTGCTGGTGATGGAGAGGTTCTTTGCTTTACGAGACAACAGGCTCATGGTGCCGCGGGAATTGCTTTTGTTCGGATATCTTGCTGGTAATCATGATACCCCTGAATGTTTAGCTAGAAGAGATGATGTTTGTTATATTTATGATAATGGCTGTATGTATATAATATCAACCTTGTTATCGGATGATGCAGTGAGACATCAGCACATGTTATCCAAGTCGCAGATGCCATCTCTCATATCACCTCACTTCCTGTCCCTCACCTTTCACCATCAACACATTATCTTCCATCCCAATCCACCCTCTCACAGCATTCGGCGAGATGGCCCAATCGGTAAGACCACTCGACAAACTCCCTTTGCGATAAAACCCCCAAAAGTCCTTGGTTCGATCCTCGGATGTAGCGGAACATTAAATGTTCTTTCTCTCTTGTCAAAGGTAGGATACTTTGCAGGTAGGAGGGGGTTTTCCCAGACTAGCCGTGTAGCGAACATGGTTTTTTGCTTGTTTTGCGCGAGCCTCATGGCGGTGCGTGATGACGGCCGGGAGAATGTTGTGTCGAGGAGCCACGTTTCCGAGATAGTCGAGTTATCGTCGTGTGTTGATTGTTTTGTGTGGCTTCCATACTAGATCTGTTGGACGAGCAGACGTTCTGGAGCCGTTACCAACACATCATTCACAACTCAAAGGACTTCTCATGATGGTGAAACATCAAGTAGGATAGTATACATCACCTCGATATCTTACAGTCCACCACATCTCCCCTCGTCTTGTCCATCTAAGCATCCAAAGCCCTCTTGGCCCCATCCACAATCTTCTTGACCTCCTGCACTCCCCTCTCTACAACTTTCTCCATCTGCGTGCCCGCCTTTTTCAAATCGTCCGGTCTTGCACTCTTGGCCAACTGCATAGCCCTAAGCTTTTTTTGTTGTCCTTGTCTCGCATTCCTGACAGAGTTGTTGGCCACATCTCCTGCTTTTGCTGCTGCGGCAACAGCTTGTTTGCGAGATTCTGCGGTGGGAGGTGGAATGGGGATGCTGAGGAGCAGGGGATTTTGACCCGTGGGGTCGGCTTGGGGTGTGAGGTTTAGGTTTGCGGATTGGATGCTTGAGGTGATTGGTTTGAGGTGCTGGTGATCAGGTTGTTAGTGTGTATGATCTTCCCTCGAATACTGCAGGAGGGGGTTAGAGTGAGAAACACGTACCTCTTGCTCGCCAACCACGACCTGCACAACTCTTCCTTTGGGCACCACCTGTGCTAGATCCCCAAGCTTCACGGGCCCTCCTTGTTTCAACTGCACACGCAAGCTCTCGAGTACTTGAGGGTTGAATCTTCCTCCTTGTCTCAGCTGCGAAAGATCGCTCTTCAGTTTCTCAACCGCATCGTTGATGTCTGACTCTAGAGTGCTAAAGTCGAAAGGGTCTTCTGAGCCTACTGCTGCGGCTGCAGAGGTAGATGATGAGGATGCGGACGAATCAGAGCGTGAAGCTTCCCGTGCTGCTTTACCACCTTTCTTGAGGGTAGAAGGTGTGTTGCTGAAGTGTCGGATGCTGGGTGTATTGTTTGCTGTGACAGCGACCAGAGCTGAAGGACTGAGAGCAGCTATTGTCAGTCTTTAGAAGATGCTGCGGCGAGTACATGAAACAGCATACCGGAAACTACGTTGTCTCGCGACAGTAACGTCCCGCGATAGCAGGCGTGAGCATAGCAACTGTGTCGATCGTGTTGGTCGCATGTTTTGGGGTGGTCGTTCTTCCTGTCGCAACTCGAAACCTCGAAAGCCGAATGTGGAAAGATGCGAGTGACGTCGGCACTTCAAAGCCGAACTACAACCCTGTCATCTTGCCAATCTCAGAGACATGACTGGATCGACGAACGATCTACTGATGCTGCAATCACGAACATGCAAGGGCGACTTGCCAATCTAGTTAGCTTGCAGCTAGTTTAAGAGGGCTCAGATATCAACACATCACGATCGTCGGTCAAAGTGGAATTTTAGAACATCGTTCCATGAATGCATTGCTGAAGCTCATCAAAGATTGTCTTGATTGTGTACGCATGAGTTGCTCGGCCGTGAAGACTTGTAAGAAGAAGAGAAAAGGGATCAAACTCATACACTCTGTAAGATCCAAAAGTGTAGAGGCAAACAAGTGAACTCCAACGCGAAAAGAAGGTGACCTATCACCTTCAAAAGTAGTAACTCTGTCGATTAGCGTCAAACGAGACAAGAAAGCAGTAACTCCACGACAAAGCATGTGATGAGGGGATATTGTAAAAACACCAAATGAAAGAAGGCTCACGAGCCCAACAGTCGAGAATCAAAAAGTAAAGCGACCAGTCGAGCCCGTTGCCCTGTAGAAAAATTCAAGTCGCTCGTGGGGAATCTTTTATGCGTGATGCAAACGCAGAAAACAGCTTTCCCACCAAACCTCCCAGCTTGCGCCGTGATTCATACCAATATGTCTTTGTATAGCAGGAAAAGATAACGCCAACCTGATGCCCAGAGTGTAATGAGAGGTTATGACTGTAACGCCTGGAGCGCCGCAATCCACGAAACCAAGGATTAAGATGCCAGAAAGATGAATCGAGTGTGTTGACGATGACTGAGAGGCTGGATATGACGCATCATCTTCCATTGTGCCCGTTGAGCGCGTTTTGACCGTTGCCATTTGAATAAGAGTTGCCGTTGAGACCATGGTCCATGAAGCTGTTCATGCTGCCGAAAGCTGGTTGGTATGCGTATTGGCCGGACGAGAGATTGCGATGAGGCTGAGAATAGCCATTCGCGCCTTGCTGGGAATAATTTTGAGGGTTAATGCCTCTGTACTGAGGAGGAGGATATCCACGACTGGTGTTGTTCTGCATGGGCGATGGCGCGTGTGGTTGCTGGCCGTGGGCGCTACTGTGGACACTACCGTGGACACCGGGAGGCATGAGTCCAGGAGGAGGTCCTGATGCGGTGCTGAAGCCAGGAGGAACAGCCATGCCGTTACCGTATCCAGACTGGCCTGGATGAGAACCTATCGCCGAGTGGTTTCTGTTGTCGCTTCTGACACCCAATGGGTTTTTTGAGAAGCTGACACGGATACCTCCTTTGTAGCTGTTGTGCAACTGTACACCATACAACTCGTGAAGGGCATGAGACGCGTAAGAAGTGTCCTCAAACTCGACGAAACACATGGGACCGTTTGATTTTGTACGGAAGCAAAGTCGCTTGAACCCTCTGCTTTTGGAAAAGAGAGATTTGAGCTCGTCCTCACTAGTGTTGACCGGCAGATTTCCAACGTAAAGAGTGTTGCAAGGGGGATTCTGGTCAGCAGGGTTGGCAGGAGGGTAATCGTGCTTCAAGTTTCTGTTCGAGTAGTTCCCATTTGAGCCTATAGGGGCCCCTCTAGAAGAATTTGGCAAAGCAGGTGAGCGTATGGACTGGGGAGAAGCGTAACTCGAGCCTGAAGGAGATGTCATGTAGTGAGGGTGAGAGTGTCCGTTCGTGGTACTGTTGTTGGTATCGAGTGAAAGATTGCCAAACTGAGGAACAAAACTGTTGTAGCTACTCGATGGCCTGGGTCCGTTTTGAGCGTAGCCAACTGGGTCTTTCAGGAGCTCGCCAGTCTCATCGTCATCGTTTCCGTCGTTTATGACAGACTTTCCCGAGATTCGATTGTAATCACTGTAAGCATTGGCGACGGGAGATTGAGGAGAAAAGAGGCCTTGAAGGTTGTTGCTGCTACTCTCAGGAGCGGGCCATTCGTAAGCATGGGCAGCAGAAACCTTAGGAGATACCAGAGGTGAAGAAATGCTTTGCTGTCCCTGCGTGCCGATGTTCTGCTGGAAGCTGCTAGTGAAGCGAGAGGACTGACGACTCGAGAGATTCTCTGGAGGATGCGTGCTGTTGGACCCACCAGAGGTGTTCTGCTGTCGTAGAGCGGTTTCGTCAACGGTATTACGCCTCGAACCGTTGTATGCAGATTGCGGGTTGGATATGAGCTCGACGATCATGGTTGTCATGCCGTTGTCCAGGGGTTTTCCGTGCAGATGTCTCTTGGCTTCCATGGCACCGGCCTCGGAGTGGAAGATGGCGAGAGCGCTCTTGAAGCCATAGTCTTCCGGGCTCGTGGACGCGGATGGTTGTACGAACTTGGCTTCATCAAGATCTGTCGCGAAGATGAGCATGCTTCGAAGAGCATCTTCGGTGAAATTGCGTGGCAGACGTTGAATGCGAATCATCCATTTGGCGTGAGTTTCTGAAGGTTCCGAGTTCCTGTGGTTGTTACGCTTCTCCATGGTGGGTGACAAGCCTGGCAGTTGAGAAAGGGTATCCGGGCTGGTGAAGAGACCTAGGTTCCTTGTGCCATTGGACTGGCCTATGGGCGAGAGACTCCCAAAGCTGGGCAAAGTGGACATCCTCGAAGTTGGAGGACTGTATCTTTTTGAACGTTGGTCGGCCATTGCCTATAAATACAGCAGCGCATGCGATATATAGCGCCGGAAAGGTGGTGAGTCAGTGGACGTCAGCAGGGCGAAAGCGTGCGATGTTGGATATTTGAGAGAATTAATGCGGGTGGGCCAATAAGAATGCGATGAATGCGATCACAGGCCAGGGTCTATGCGAGAGGGTCGGTGGGAGCCAGTGGATGCGACCGAGTTGCGATGAAGCTTCGAGGGGCAGGTCGAGGTTGAGGTCGCGTTCCCGAAAGCGACCGGGCTGCGCTGCGCCGGTTTGCGTCCGTTGCGTGCTGCGACACGAAGCTGGACGGACAGACGATCCCGATCGAACACGGCCAGGAGAAACAGACCGACTGTGGGCGGGCGTGAGGTGTCGGGAAAGCGAGCGAGCAAGCAGCACGGCGACGGCGACGGTCGGGGAGGATGAGAGAGATGGAGGAAGGGCTGGGAAGTGTGGAGTCGAGAGGAGAGTGCGCGCCGATAAGGCAGTTCACATCCTTGCGGACACGGCAATGGCTGGGAGTAAGACTAGCAAGCCTTAGTGTACCGCCTGTCGCGCCATCATTGACACCTCGTCCATCTCAATTGGCACACAAGAGCCTGCTTTCTACCCAAGACCTGCAACACCTTCGACGCTGATCTAGCCTCAGCCTGTGCAACTCGACAAACCGCATCCATCCGACATGACAGCTCTACAGCTGCTCTTGCACGGAAGGCACACTCAGCACAACTGCGATTCTGCTGATGAACTCTAAATCGCTCGGAGGTAGCATCCCACGAACTCTATCCCCCTCTTGGCCCTGGTTGGCCGAACGGACATGGTCAGATGAAATCGTGCGCCAGATCTCTCTCCTTTTCAGATGAGCGATCATTTGTTTGTGATGACCGTTTGTGCTTGACAGTTGGACGACTCCTGGCTGAGACCTTTTGCAAGTCCATACGCAGTCGTCTCTCAACACAATCGCCGTCTTGTTTCAGGGGAAAAAGTCGCGGCTGTTTGCACGGTTCCATGTTCTGTCTGCCAACCTGGTACGTTGTCAGCGCGCATAAACTCTGATCTACTTGTCCAGCCTGTGCAGCCTTTCGATACATGTCTCGTTTGGCTTCGGCCTCAGAAGCTGGATGAGTTCATGACTGCCTGCATGCTATTCCACTTGCTAGCTAGGAACAGCACGAGTCGTCGCTATCACACTCAAAACTGCGGCCAAGGTGGGACCCAAGACCGTGGTTCCATAATACGCGAGCCTTTTCTGGGGAGTGGCTTCTCGACACACGTGCAAATCCTCTGTCGACATTTGAGAAGTTGATCCTGGCAGATGACGTCGCCGTCGCCGACAGATACATCGCATCGCAGTAGCACACAACATAAAAGTCCAGACACCACCAACACACGATTCCGAGACTATTCGTCAAGCAGCACAGCGGCAACGTGTTAGATTAGCCATAAATGCGCCCTGCTTGGTAAGTGGTACAAGATCGAAGCCTCCCGAGATACCGCCTCGTGAACTGTTGTACTTAGCAAGACATTGACCACACAGGACAACATGCTGTTGATTGTACGGAATTAACCATCGGTTAGATCTCGAAGCGCCTTATTCCATGAGTAACAAAATGGAAGCGACCACAGGCAAACAACTCGGCCAGCGAGCCCTCAGCTGCTTACCGACCTCATTGGACGCTCGGCAGTGATGCAACAGCGGCTGGATATTGATGCGCCTTGATCAAGGCGATCAAGATTCAAAGATCAAGTTGCGGTTTGACAAGCCGATGGCAAAGAGGCGCGTTTCATACAACAAAGCATTTGAACAAGCCCTGAGGCGATCCACTATCGACAGCCCATGTGGCTTGAAGTAGGTACTCGAGGTCGAACAGCATGCCTGGATGCTTGGAATTGCATGAACCCCATCGGAAATCTCTCCGTAGCCGAGGACCAGACACTATCCACCAAAACGACACACTATAGTGGAAACAAAACAAGCAGACATGATTGGACAATGGAAAATATTCGTGATTCGTGAGTAGCCTTACTTGGTACGATCTGGTAGACTTGTAATAGTCAGTCCTTGTCCAGAGAATGATCAGATACAAAAAGAGTGACATACCTACTCTTGCGACTCCTTCGACTCCTTGGAGTCCTCGGTAGATGATGGAGATGATTCAAGAGTGACTTCCAGAACATCCTTTCCTCCGTGGAGGCTGATGAGGGAAAGGACAGCCTTGCAATTCTCGCCAGTAAGAACGGTGGTCTTGGGAAAGAGCTTGCTGTCCCTCCCCTCGGCGGCCCAGCGGACCTTGATCTCGGTCACCTTTTCGGCTTCGCTCTTCTTCTTGTATTTGGCCAGAGCTTCGGCGCAGTTGACGGATGACGAGGCAAGCTCTTGAATGCGATCGCTCAGGTTCTTGATGCCAAGTCCAGCACTGATGAGCACGACCTCGTGTCTAGACGAGGAGTTGCCGATGGTAAAGACGACAGGGAATTCTTGGGCCATGATGGATGGTTGTCGGTATAGATAAGTCGGACAGATTGGAGATTGCAGAAAAGGTAACAGCAAAGAAACGAGGAAAGAAACAAGGAAAGGAAGCGAGTTATATCTCGAATGATTGTTGTTCACGCACCTCGCATCCCTGCACTTGGTAACACCACTGACGTATTAAAGCATGCGAGCCTGCTTTCTAGCCGGTTCCACTTTCGCGTTCTCCACGCGGACTTTTGCAAGCTCTTTGACACTTTGCTGCTTTTAACGGCTATCTGAAGCCATAAAGAATGTCCTCAGGGAAAGAAATCGTGCAAAAGAATGGTTGCAGAGAATTGTTGCAACGAGCATTGTCAAGATGTGGTCTTTTCCTCAGAGTGCAAAGCACTCTTGAGCAATACCCTCGTGTTTCCGTAGAATAAATCGTGTCAGATAGCATTACAGATGAGTCTTCGAGAATGGCAGGTCAATGGTGGACGGCTCAGATGTTGAGTGGTGCATGTGAAAGTGCTCCAACGGTGCCAAGCAAGTCTGACGAGCTGTCTGTAGACCATCGCTGACGACCACGTCGATCCAGACCACATCACCAAACCCCGAGTAGTCGAGATTTGTGTTCCGTTTTCGAAAGAGACAGTCCTATTCATCCACAATCCCTGTCGACCAACTGTCAATTCCCAACGATCTACCTCCAACCCAACGCCCGACTACCCACACTCCGACAAACAACATGGACCGAAGCCTCGACGAGATTCTCGAGGAGCGCCAGGTTTGTCAGGACCTGCATTGCCATATCAGACCTCCTCTGATACGTTGCAGAGCACCCGTGGTGGACGCCGCGGAGGACGTGACCGCCGCGATGGCGGCCGTGGACCCCGGCGAGACTACGCTGAACGCGAGCGCGACTTTCCCAGAGACGGCGTTAAAAAGGTCTGTATACTGGTCTAGAGACAGTTCCATCATCTAATGCTGACTCTTCGACTGCGCAGGTTCTCCTTCCTTCCTCGTGCTTCAGTCAATAGAGCGACACCAATCGACATGCGTCGACAAACAACAACCCTGCGTTCGATCCGCTGACCGTAAATTGTAATCAGTCATTCCCCAGAGAGGACGCCAGAAACATCAACAAGTCAGTTGCTGCCTGAGCCACAAAGCACCCTCTGCACCATATTAACCTATACACAGTGACTGGGTCCACGATAAGTACGAAGACGAAGACTGTTAGTTTGCTGCACCATGGAAAATCCGACCCCATTCTGATCCAACGACAGCCCGCCGCCCTGCCAGAGGCTCGCGCAACGATCGCTACGACAGAGAACCTGCAAGAGATGCGTGCGTACAAACCCCTACAACTTCTTCAACAACCCATTCTAACCACACCTACAGCTCCGGCTCTACCACCATCCGCGTCGAGAACATCCATTACGATATCCAGGAGCCGGACTTGAAGGTATGTTGCTGCTGTGTCTTGGCCCTAACGCATCGCCCTTACTGACCCGAACCTGTGCAGGAGCTGTTCGAGAGTATCGGACCTGTCGAGTCTCTACGCCTGCTTTACGACCGCCACGACCGCTCCCAAGGTGTCGCCTACGTCGTCTACCCCAGCTCGAATCTCGCCAATCGCGCCTTGCGCCAATTCAATGGCCAGAATGCCATGGGTCAACCCATCTACCTGACCATCCAAGAAGCCGCCCGCCCATCCCGCAACCCCTTTGACAATGTCGAAAAGCCTGCCCGCAGCTTGTTCGAACGTATCGACAGCCGTCGCAGTGCTAGTCCCAACTCGCGTAACGTCGATCGCTATGTACCCCCTGGTGGTAGAGGCCCCCGCAGCTCACGCAGTCCCCCTCGTCGTGGTGGTCGTGGCGCTCCTCGCGAGACTGGACGCCGTCCTGGTGCTCGTCGTGAAAACACCGATCGCCGCGAAGGTGGTCGTGAACGTGGTGACAAACGTGGTCCTGGGCCCAAGAAGGAGAACGACGGAAGACCTATAGTACAGGGACGTCCGAGGAAGACTGCCGAAGAGCTTGATGCTGAGATGGATGATTACTGGGGCGGTGGCTCGGCTGCCAACGAAGGTAGTGCTGTTGCGTCTGGCGAAAACGAGCCTGGTCGTGGACCTCAAGTTTCCACCATTGCTGGAGGAGAGAACAACAACATGGGCACCACATCTACAGCTCCGGATGACGACATTGATCTCATGGTCGAGTAAAGAGACGTCCTGATCACGAAAAAGACAAAAGGCAACGGCCAACCTCTCCTCTCGTTTCACAATGATGGCTCACTGCAACGGCGGGTACGGATAAAGATTGGAAAAACATCTGGAGTCTTTTCTACGGCTTGTATACTTAGGTTTACATGTCAATCAGTCACTTCTCAAAAGAAAAACACATGCGAAACAAGCACTCAAGGTCACTTCTTTACATCGCCTCTCGATTTCAAAGCACGGAATCGACAAAACTCAACTTCAAAGCTGTGGGATAAGGAGCAATAGTAGACCATATAACCATCCAATCCCTTGAGACATGTCGAACCAGCATCCTCGTTTCTGTGCCTCTTTGGCTTGTTGCAGGGCATAGCAGGACAAAGGTTCCGTACAGCACAGCCCTTCTTGAGACGTTGGAACTTTCATCGACCCCCCCTTGCCGAAGGCGACCAGACTTTTTCTCACCATCTCAATACTCCTAGATAAAAAAAAACTCGAAGATATACGCCGTGCAATTGGGTGGGGGGAAAAAATGGCAAGGCAAGCAAAGTCTATCATGCCTTTGATTGGCAATAATGTCCAATCAGCAGCCTCGAGTATAGTTCCATAAAGGGAAAGCAATTTATCATGTTAGTTGCTTTGAAGGGCGTAGAGTTAGTTGTCTTGAGATGCAAGCTGCTAGAATTATGTCTCTGTGGTGTATTGGTATTCGTATCGGGTGTGGTCTGGGTATGTGGATTGACTTGCCTCTAGCACTCATGCCTAGGAGCTCCAGGGACAGGAATACGGTAGTGTGACATGAGGGTGGGTGCCAAGATCAATATCTAGCGAATGATCTTCTGTGAACAAGACCGTTGCCAGTATGACCTGGCGCAAACCGTCGACAAAGGAATAACGAGAGATATGCAATGAAGAGAAGAGAAGCCTTGGGAGTCTGATTTTACCTCTCTAGCCACTTTCCGCCTCTTTGATGAATCTCTGTCCTTTCTGTGGGTAGTCTATGCAGCTTGTCTGTCCGCTCTTTCCTGGATGTTATCTGGAACGATACCCTACTGTTCCCACCATTGTCCTTGTAGTCTCATCAAAGCTCTTTTGTTCTCTGGACACCAGCATATTCCAGCCCCCCCCCCCCCCGATTGTACCTTGGCTCTAGTGATACATTGTAACGAGATCGGTATTGATGTCCTCAGGCGAAGCATCCCGTCGTACAAGACGGTTTGCGGTCGTAGGCGAGCTGGGCGGTCGCAAGTATGATTACTGACTTCTTCTCGTGTTCCTTTCTGTGTGTGGTTCCATGAATAAGACCGCGTGTCTGTTTTCGACCGTGTCTATCTCCATAGGCCGTAAGACTCGGTGGTGGCCTTCCACAACTTGATGGTACCGTCTTCGCTGCCAGTGGCGTAGAGCTTGCCGTCCGGGGAGAATGCGCTCGTCCATACGGGGCCGTGGTGACCCTTGCGTGTTTCTATCGTCTTGTTAGCAAGTTCCGTCACGTCGGCTAGTCTGCGAGTCACTCACCAATCTCGGCACCAGAGTCGAGATCCCATACGCGCACAAAGGTATCCCTGGCACTGCCGGTCACGAAGCGACGCTGGCTTCCACATACAGCCACACTGGCAATCTCCTGGCCCAAAGTCTTGGAGTCGAGCAGAGCACCTGGACGTGCGCCATCGAAGAAGTACACAGTCTTTCCAGCGGCAACACTCAGGGTGCCGTTCGCAGAGCCATCCAAAACGCTGGAGTTGAGTTCGCAGGAACCGATGGTTCCCTCGACCTCATGTGTCGCAATGGCGGAGCGCGATCGCAAGTCCCACCAACGCAGCTTCTTGTCGTCGCAAGCCGTGGTCAACACATTAGGGTTTGCGGCCGACCATACGATGCTCTTGATTGTCTGGCCGTGCTCGCCAGCACCAACCTCGTAACACTCGTCACCAGAAGAGGCACCATTCGCGGCACCTGCGCGCGTCAGGTCCCAGATGCGCAACTTCTTCTCCATGCCACCAGTGGCTAGGTTGGTGGGTCTGTCCTGCAGAGCAGGGAATGCGACAGCGCGAACGATGTGGTTGTGCTGCAGGGTGTGCAGTTGCTCGCCGGTGAAAGTATCCCAGACCTTTGCGCTGAAGTCGGCCGAACCGGTTGCGGCGAGAGAACCGTCTGCGGAAACGCGAGCAGACCATACGGCGCCCTTGTGACCGACAAAGGTACCGATCCAGTCGCCGGTCAGACCATCACGGAGCATTGGGTTGTTGTCCTTGCATGCCGAGATGAGGTAATATTGGGGTTGCGAGGAAGATGCGGAAGCCGGACTCAAGGCTGAGAAGGAGATGTGGGTGATAGGGCGAGAGTGGCCGTGGCAGGTCAGAGGCACTACTTTGCTGGTTTCTACGCGGCTCGCCGGTCAGTGGTTGGATGGGAAGGCAGGACTGGTGCTGGACGCAGTACCTGTAGCCATTGATGCGGATTGTTGAATGTGAGGTAAAGAAAAAGACGAAGATAAGCAGCTACTGGATAGCAAGTTAGGGCAGGAAAAGAAGTAGGTGATGAGTAGCGAAGTAGAGGAATCGAGGCAGTCCTTGGACGAAGATTTGAAACAACGAGTGATTCGAGGAGGGGTATATTAGTCTAAGCAAACAACAGCGTAACGGCGATGGCAGCCGAAAGCAACAAGAGATATCAGACGAAGCGAAAGTTGGAAAAAGGCTCAGGTCTTTGAATCTGCAAGGGGAGTATGTGGATGTCTGCGTCGTGATGCCCATTTCGTGGACCGCGGGGTTGACACGAGCCTCCAAACGTTCCCAGTCCAGTGAATCAAGAACACTCGAGAAACTACCTACATACCAAACCCAGTCTCATCAATTCAATCATGTTCTGGACACTGGGCTCCATCTACGGTGCCACTGCCGTCGCCTTTGGTGCTTTCGGTGCACACGGTCTGAAGAAGAAGATCTCGGACCCATCCAAGATCGCCGCTTGGAACACCGCTGCTCATTATCAAGTAAGATATTGCCACTTCTCATAACACATTAATCATTCAGAGTCTAACACGACACAGCTTGTACACTCTGGCATGATTCTTCTGACTGCTGCCGTTGCCCCGAAGAACAAGGTCGCTGCCGGCCTCTTCGCTGCAGGTATCACATGCTTTAGCGGATCCATCTACCTACTCACTCTTGATCCTCAAAGATTCAAGGCTCTGGGCCCTGTCACTCCAATTGGAGGCCTCTTCCTCATAGGTGGTTGGGCGGCCCTGGCAATCGGATCGCGCGGCAAGTTCCTACCCAAGACCGCATAGGCTTCAAATGCATGAGGTGCGAGATGTCTCACGGAACATTGATGGCTAGAAGGCGTCCTGCACAAACAAACTCCGATGTACTCCTCTTCTCTCTACCTTTTGTAAATGTGATGTCTGATTACTGCAAGGGAGAAGACTTTTTGTCTAGATTTCTCTAAAGATGATAAAGAACTGCTCAGGCGCGCAAAATCCCTTCGAATTTGCCTATTGCTACATATGAATTTCAAATGCGGCGCGCATGACGCAGGAGAAATCGCTCGAAATTTACAGTCGACAAACGCTTACATATCCTCAGATGCGGTGGCACCAGTGATAATCTCGACCAGCTCACCGGTAATGGCAGCCTGTCTGGTACGGTTGTAGAGAATCTGGAATCTGTTGATCATGTCACCAGCGTTCTTGGAGGCGTTGTCCATGGCGTTGCGGCGAGCAGACTGCTCACAAGCGTGACCCTCAGCAAGAGCCTAATCGTTGTCAGTAAATTTGTGTTCCAAGATGTTTGACAAGACGAGGGGTGCATACCCAGAAGAGCGAGTTGGCGAGCGAGTATTCACGGAGGTTACCAAGGATTGAGTCGTCAACCTCGAAGGAGGAGATGTTGGCTGGAGATTATGTTAGTCGAGTGATGGGTCAACTGGAAGTCATATGTCAAACGCACCAGAAGCCTTGATGGCGTCCTCGGAGAAAGCCTCAACAACAGTGGGCTCGTACTGCTGGGCGTTCAAGAACTTGTTGTAGAGGATCTTGACGCTCGAGTAGTTGCCGGGAAGCTGAGTGATCTGGTCGGCAATGGCGGAGGCATCGGCGAAGGTAGGGACGTCCTTTCCGACGTTGGCAAAGCTGAGGGCCATGTTCTTGGGGTTGGATCTGCCGAGCTGGGCCTTGCACTTCTCACCGAGAACAACGAGCTCGTAGCTCTCGGGGTTGGGACCGTAGTTCCTGCGGACGAAACGAGAAAGACCCGAGTGGATACCACCACAGAGACCCTTGTCGGAAGAGCAGACAACCAAAAGGGTCTTGCCCTCGGCACCCTCGACGGGCTTGGTCTCAGCCTCGTCGAAGACCTGCTGGGAAGCCTGGCCGTAGGCACGGGAAGAGGCCATGGCACGTTGGGCGCGGGTGAGCTTGGTCGAGGCGACAATCTTCATGGTCTTGGTGATCTTCTCGATGTTGCGAATGGACTTGAGACGACCCTCGATTTCACGGAGAGTGGCGAAGTTGGCGGCATTGGGAGCCTGGGGCCTACAGAGGCACAGCGGATCAGTACAATGACCATGAATTACGCTCGTTGTCGCATGGATGGGCTCGAAGGAAAAGCTGTTTCGGCGGTGGTTGAGGAGGTGGAGGGGCGTACCTGAGGGCGGCAACACCAGCCCTGGCGGTGGGACGAGCGGCGCGAGACAGCATGGTCAGGCTATGTGAGCGGAGAGGTGATTGAGGACGAAGTGAGATGGCGACGGCCTTCGGGATTGGACTGCGAGCTCTGCTGTCGTTGTGTCGCCCACACCCGCACATCTCCAGCAAGCCTTGGCGCTCGACACTCGGACCACGCCAGATCGCTTTGCTGCTTGCCTCTCTAGCCGATTCACGTGCAAAGGAAGCAGGAACGAGAGTTCTTCCCTTCCCTTCACTTTGTGTCTAGATTCCATCTAAAACAATCCCTCTCTATCCTATCTCTCTGCTTCTGATACTCCATCAGGGTTCCCCTTGGTCCTCTCTTTCTCTTCACCCGTCAATTTCAACTTTTTCAGCATTTCACTTCCGCGTTTCCGCGTCTCTCTCAGCTCTTACTTTTCCTGGACCAGCAGACACACGCGTCTCTGTGCCCAACCCTCGAGGCTACAGACCTTCAGCACATCGCATTTCCTACAGCTGAATACCTCGACTCGGCCCCCATCTGCGTATACTACTGTTCGCAAACCCTGGCCTTTTATCCCTATCATGTCCGACTCGGAAGATGATAAGCCTCTGATCAAGGGTGAGTCCATGCAGCTACCCGTCTAATTGTTTGCCTTGCAATTCTGTCTCTTGTTGGACTCGCCTCACTTCGGCATAATCCTCCCCTTGACTACTATCTTCAGCTCTCATCTTTACCTTGAACAATTCACTTCAGCTCCCTCACCATCTACGTCATACACTTGTGTCCTTTATTTCTTTTTCTTCTGTTGCTTCTCCATCTCACTTGCAACTTTGATCTTCAACACACACCTATCATCACCTCAAGTCCATAACACTTACACCTTGACAGCCAGATCCAGCGAACGTGTCAAGATGGACGACACCGACACTAGCATGGGCGAGCTGAACCCTGGAGTCTCACTTCGCATGGGTCCTGTTGACGACATGGATATCGATCCTCCTACCAATGGTAACGGCATCAAGCGCAAGTCGTCTATGAATGGCAAGAGCTACAAGGACGCGACCGAATCAGAAGACGATGACGATGTCCCATTGGTACGTCGCATCGACATCTCACAATCTACAAATCTAACTCACTACACAGAACAAGCGCAGGAGGACATCGAAGAACAAGGCCGCTTCTGACTCCGAAGACGATCAACCTCTCGCAAAGAAGACTGGACGCAAGCCTCCGAAGGTCACTGCACAACAAATTGGCGAAGAAGACGACTCCGATGTACCCCTCACAAAGAAACTCGCCAAGGAAAAGGCTGCCATTGAGAAGAAGGCAGAGGTACAAGCCAAGGCCATTCGCGCAAAGAAGACTGTCAAGCCCGAGGAATCCGAGGACAGCGACGACGTGCCACTCAAGAAGGCCAAGGCCGCACCCAAGAAGAAGGCCAACGGTGTCAAGAAGGAGGATTCTGACGATGACAAGCCGCTTAAGAAGGCACCTGCAAAGCGTGCAGCCACCAAGTCGGCAAGTGCTACCCCTGCTGCTTCTGCAAAGAAGGGCAAGAAGGCTGCGAAGGAGGAAAGCCCAGACGACAAGGAAGATCTTGAAGATGGAGAAGAGCAGTACAGATGGTGGGAGGACACTGCCAAGGGCGACGGTACCAAGAAATGGTCCACTCTGGAGCATAATGGTGTCGTGTTCCCTCCCGAGTACGAGCGACTCCCCAAGAGTGCCTGGATGCGCTACGATGGTACGCCAGTCAATCTCCATCCCGAGGCTGAGGAGGTGGCTACTTTCTTCGGTAGCATGCTCAACTCGACTCACAACGTTGAGAACCCGACCTTCATCAAGAACTTCTTTGGCGACTTCAAGAAATACCTCGACGATACTGGCCATGGAACGAACGACAAGGGAGAGAAAGTCAAAATCTTGAAGTTCGAAAAGTGCGACTTCAAGCCTATCTTTGAGCATTTCGAAGCTGAGCGCGCAAAGAAGAAGGCCATGACCACTGCAGAGAAGAAGGAATTGAAGGCTGCCAAGGACAAAGCCGAAGAGCCTTACATGTACTGTCTTTGGGATGGCCGCAAGCAGAAGGTTGGCAACTTCCGTGTCGAACCTCCTGGTCTCTTCCGTGGACGTGGCGAGCACCCCAAGACTGGCAAGGTCAAGACTCGTGTCAAGCCCAATCAAGTTACTATCAACATTGGCAAGGAAGCCACTGTACCTGCACCTCCGGAAGGCACCAACTGGAAGGAAGTTCGTCACGACAATGAAGGCACATGGCTCGCAATGTGGCAGGAGAATGTCAACGGCAACTACAAGTATGTCATGTTGGCAGCGAACTCCGACGTCAAGGGTCAATCGGATTTCAAGAAGTTCGAGAAGGCCAGAGAGTTGAAGAAGCATATCGACAGAATTCGCAAGGACTACCAGCGTGAGCTCAAGGCCGAGCTGATGGCCGACCGTCAACGCGCAACTGCCGTCTACCTTATCGATCAATTTGCGCTTCGTGCTGGTAATGAGAAGGGTGACGACGAAGCCGACACTGTTGGTTGCTGCTCTCTGAAGTTCGAGAACGTCACTCTCAAACCACCAAACAAGGTCGTTTTTGACTTCTTGGGCAAAGACTCAATTCGCTTCTATGATGAGGTCGAGGTTGATGCGCAAGTCTTCAAGAACCTCAAGATCTTCAAGAAGGCGCCAAAGAAAGACGGCGACGAGATCTTTGACCGTCTTACTACCAGTGCATTGAACAAGCATTTGAGCAATTACATGCAAGGTCTGACTGCCAAAGTGTTCCGTACTTACAACGCCTCCTGGACAATGGCAAGGCTGCTTCAAGATATGAAGGCAGTCGGAACACACGCCGAAAAGGTCAAGGCCTACAACGACGCAAACCGCAGGGTGGCCATCCTCTGTAACCACAAGCGCACTGTCGCTGCCGGACACGCCGCTCAGATGGAGAAGGTACAAGACAAGATCGACGCTGTCAAGTATCAACAGTGGCGTGTCAAGCAGATGATGCTGGCTCTTGACTCTAAGCTGAAGAAGAAGAAGGGTGCTGAGTGGTTCGCTCTCCCGGAGGGCCTTGACGAGGAATGGCAGAAGAAGCACCACGAAGACCTTGTCGAGCAGGAACGCCAGAAGATCACCAAGAAGTTCGAAAAGGAGAACGAGAAGCTCAAGGCAGAAGGCGACAAGGAAATGAAGCCCAAGGAGCTTGATGAACGACTTGAAGTTGCCACTGAGCTGGAGAAGAAGCTCAAAGCCGAACTCAAGACAAAGAAGGTTGAGCCTGAAGGCAAGGGGCCCTCTGTCGAGAAGTACGAGGGCCAAATCGAGAAGTTCGCAGCCAGAATCAACAACATGGAGCTGCAAGCTGAGGATAGAGAGAGCAACAAGGAGGTCGCTCTGGGAACTTCCAAGATCAACTACATCGATCCTCGTCTCACTGTCGTCTTCTCCAAGAAGTTCGATGTGCCCATCGAGAAGTTCTTCTCCAAAACTCTACGCGAAAAGTTCGCATGGGCCATTGCTTCTGTTGACGAGGACTGGGAGTTCTAAGCGCATTCCGATCGACAACAAACCAATTCTTCCGACATGTTGATACACGTCTCATCATTCTGGACCTCCAGCAGCATAAGGTCGCCAAAGGCGACTTGACGAGCAAGGAGTAGAGACCGTTGAAGGTTTCATGCGCTCTGCCACAGCCCGGCTCGTATCCCACCTATTGCTCCCAGGGCGACAGTGGTTCTTTTTTTGAGCAGAAGCAGGGCATAGATAGGTATTCTGCCGTTTAGCGATGTGACGACGATGCTGCTGTGGCAGCCGTGATTTATTCTTATCCAAAATCTTGCTGCAATCCAGATTAGCACACAAGAATCAAGTTGAGCCTTATCCCAAATTCTCTCTTTCCTTCCCGTCATTCTCTGTGTTAACACGCCCTCCCCCTCCTGACTCCATGTGATATAAGCTTGACCTTCTTCGGTGCACTTTCAGGTGTTGACCGCACCTGCCAAAACAATCAAAAAGTAGGTACTTGAACCAGTACGACGAGTACCTTCTCTCCTTTGAACTTCACATCTTTCTGGCGCAAAGGTAGCACCTCCACATTCCACTCTTGGCTTCTCGTTCAGTTCCCTTTATGGATTTTGATATGTCTAGCGAATCATTGCATTGTTTGTGCAATTCATGTCGCGGGACTTTTGACGAGGAAGTCTTGGGAGGGACGGTGAAGCATCGCGATACCTGAGAAGTCACCGAGCAATCCGGACATGGCTAGTCAGACTGATGATCATCAACGATGTTTAAGGAAGAGATGTAACCACGGGTGTTTTGACGGCACGATGCGACGGTCTCCCAGCACGAGGAGGTGTGAAGAAAGTTGTCCGCGGACATGTTTTGGTGTATAGGTTATAGATATATGAAATGGTATATAGACATGTTAGAATGCAAAGAGAGGGCTTCCTTTTACTGAAAAGATGGGGATGAACGAAGCAGAATAAGATGATACAGATTTTTCCGAAATCATATGAGATGGTGAGATAAAGAGAACGCCGGGCTGGATGGTGAGATGCTTGCCTTTGGTTGGTTGAAGGGGACCTGGAGTTTTGTGCTGATGCAATTTCAAGGCCACCACTTCATGCGCTTGTAGCTGTCGATGACGGCTTCTACTTCTTGCTTTGTCAACTTTTCGTGCGTGTACCTGGTTAGAGAGGTTAGTTTTGCCGGACAAGGGGTGATGTAGAGTGGCTTACTTGAATCCAACGGTCTGCTCGAATTTCTTGCCATAAAGGCAAAGATCGGCTTCGCGCAAGAGTTCCTTTTCCATGAAGGGACTCAGAGGTCCAGTGCCACCCTCAAGACCAGCTTTTTCTTGTAGTTCGGCCCAAGGATCCAGGGTCTCGTCGTTGACGTCGTCGACAACGGACTCGAGGTTGAGACGTGCAAAGGTGTTGATGAGGACATTTTGGAAGCCAGTCTCGATGCCGAACAGAGCCTTGGTGATCTCGGCCATTGTGCCTTGGCTCGTGTCGCCCTTGTCGACAATGTTGAAGACTGACGCCGAGGACAAGGGGCCCTTTTTGGGTGTGGGAGAGGTAGGTGTGGGAGGAGCACTGTCTGCAGCTGCGCCGGATTGTGCTTGGTTTGCTCGCCAGTCGGCTGCGGTCCAGCATGCGCGGACGACATCGTCAATGTGAACAGTGTGAGTACGCAGCTCAGGACCCCATAGCCATTTCAACTCTTTCTCGATGCCTTGATATACACGGGCGAGGGCCAATTGTGTGCCCATCCATTGTCCAGCATAGGGTCCGTAGACGTTGGGTAGTCTGAGGATGACGAGCGGCAGGCCTGGGATCTTGCTGAGGTCTTCTTCTGCTTGTAGCTTCCACTTTGCTTGTTTCAGCGAGGGCTTGAGTTTGTCTGTTTCTCTGCGCGGCGGGTCACGTTTGCTGTCGTAGACGTGGCCGGTGGACAGCTCGACGTAGGCTTTGACATGGCGGCGGGCAGCCTCTCTGGCGACGCTGAGAGACAGCTCGTAGGACCGTAGCTTGTAGACCTCGTCGTCTTGCGAATGGCGCGTCTCACCGCCGCAGTTGAAGACGTAGTCAAAAGACTGACCGTCGGGCAGGTCGAAGATGCGGCTCAGGGATTGTGGTCGCGAGGCATCGGCCTGCATGAAGTTGTCGCTGCAGGCATCCTTGTGTTCGGGGGCCAGCGAGGCCAGCTGCGGCAGTTGCTTGTCTGCTATCCTGAGTGTCGAGGCAAGCGAGTTGGCATGGATGTAGGTGGTCAGGAAGCGTCCAATGTAGCCTGCCACGACCAAGACGTTAGCACACTACTCGGCCCTCGCAATCTTATCGACCATCTCACCAAGGCCTCCAATGATGAGCACATTTGGTTTGGTGGCGGCCGTCGACCCCGCCGTGTCACCCATCGAAGTCGCTAAAGGGGGGATGAGGGGTCCGAGAAGGCTTCAGCAGTACAGGGCAAGCAATTCAACAGAGAGTCGATGGAGTTTCGTCTTGCAACAAGAGCAATTGAGGCTCAAAAATACGAGTATTGAGCGATGAGCGTCGCTACGTGCGTTTCAACGGTCCGGTAGCCAAGTGGTACAAGAATTGGGAAGGGAAGAAAGAGATCAGTAGGTAAGTTGAAAGCTAGGTACTGTATCCAGGCTCGCTACAACTGCTTCCTACACACAAAGGGACTGCCCGACCGATCACAGGCCACCCTGTGGATACACCCGTAGAGGCTCAATCGCTGCAAATCAAAGGCTCAAGATCATGCCAACTCGGGTCATGATGCAGTTGCCTGGGAGTGCCAGAAGGTATTGTGTCTTTGCTGCCATGTAAAACGGGCAGGAACCCTGCATTCCATGCACCATGCTGCCCTACCATCAATTCTTTCAGCTCCTCTTGTCTTGTCCTTCCTCAACCCTCGTCCTCATAATCTTAATGCTAGCCTCATCAGCTCCTCAAGCTGAGGCACACCGAGTTGCGCTCGGGCCCGGGACGATTCAGTTCTTGGTGCCACGGGTAATCTGCTACCGAACCAGATATTACGATCTTCCTCCCAGATTGACTTTGCTGAACTCTGCCTTTTGCACTTTCTTGACTCGACAACAACCGTCTCGGCAGCCAGCTGTTCTCATCAATGCCGCTTCGTGCGACTCTGCTACACCCATCCTAGAGCATCCCGAAAAACTAGAGTCTTATACACAACTCCGCGTGGGGGGCATGTTTTGCATCATGGGACATATGTACAGAGCCAATTCAATGGCAACTAGAAGATGTTATGTAGCTAAGATATGTTGATGCCTCCATTCACACGTGTGTATAAGCAAAGCAACCGTGGAGGCACGTCTCCAACTATCCACATTTCTCTGTTCTCGTCGTCCTTCATCTCCTAGTTCATACAGGTAGACCGGGTTATTCGACAAGCTCCTTACACACCAAGCAATGCACTGGTTCTTCGGTCTCATCCCCAGTTTTCTTGTCAGTGATTATGATCTTGGGGGCTTCAGACTCAGGTGCCGGGACCTCTGCCCTGGTTGTGTCGTCTTCGGCCACCGCGTCTTCAGCGCTCTTGATGTAGTTCTTGATGGATTTGCGAGCTCGTTTTTTGCCCTTTGACTCCGACTTGTCACCATTCTGTTGGGTTTTACGCTGAACAGCATCCTGGGCTAGACAAGAAGCGTGGAGCCATATTCCACAAGCTTCATTGCTGCATTTGATAATGAGATGATCGGGATTTTGTGGCTGTTTGCATTCGCAAATCAGACGCAGTGGCTTGAAAAGTCAGTACAATCTGGACGACATAACTTTCAAAAATAGAAAACTTACCGATAGTTGCTTGGTATCGTAATTGTAAGTCTGTCGCCAGTAATACTCTCCTTGCGCTGGCATCGGCGCGTCGTCGTTGTCCTCCTCCCAGCGTACGACCTTCAGCGGTCCGTTCACTGTCAGAGCATCGATGATATCCATTTTGTTGCCCGGGACCAACTCGAATTTACCATGGTATAGCGGTGTGCTTCGGGCCTCTTGAGGTAGTTCCTCGGGATTCTCGAGCCAGGTGCAGCGGAGGAAGACATGATGCTCATCCGCAGCTCGAACCTCATGGACCTGGGCCTTCCAGTCCCGATCAGACTCATTCCCTGGCTTGACGAGAACACAGTCTCCAACTGAGTGAGTCTGGTTCCCTACTGTGCTAATCAGAGTCAGTGGGAATGTTCGTAGACTGTTTTGTGGGTTCCAAAGCATACAATTTTTTGTATTTGGTCATGTTCAGCCATCGGTCATTTGGCTTGATAAGCCAGCGGGCGTCCAGATAGTCCTGGTCATTTAATCTGAGGGGTTTTTCTTGAACATCGGGTGGGTTCTTTGCGCCTTTGCGGGTGGGAGGGTTGGAAACATTGAATATGGGTCCGTCTTTCTTGTCGGCTTGATCCAGCCAGCGCAGTAACTCTGCTTTCTCGGGTTCTGTCAAGCGACTCTGCGCAGGAGATTGAGACTCTGATGGGAAGTTGTCTGTCAACTTTCTGCGCTTGACTGAGGATGGCTCGTCGACCGCATCGCGCTTTCTGGTCATCTTCGTACGGCAAGCGCTTAACGGCGACTCTGCGCACGCATAATACTAATTTAAAGTCTGCTTCTGGTAAATTCAGGTATGGAACCAGACCAGACAGTGACACAATGTTGTCGCGTGTTGGAAGTCGACGCGTTTCGATAGAGATGAACCGTGCACGTCACTCTACCCGATCAGGGTTCAGGAAGTCGCGACCAGAATAATCATGAGATAGCATGGAAGAGAAATAGCAAAGGTCTGAATTGAAGTTGTTGTTAAGGATTACCCAGTCCTAGACCAGAATACTGATTTACTTTGGTTCTACGGAATTGCGATCATTTGGAAAACACATGCCAATCCAACCTCCAGCCTCCAGCAAAACTATCTAGATTGCCCGTCCAAAGGCCAAGGCGTGAGCATCAACAGTACATCGGATGTTAGTGCGCGCATCATCGGCGTGCTTATATTTATAGTCAATAATAACAACGTGTTTGTCTCTGTCCCAAGGCTTTTCGATAGTACACCCTCGCCGAGTGATTACAATCACATCTAACCACGTTCTTCAAGCTATAGACCGTGAACATGTGTCCAAAGAGAGCCGTCGTGATCACATTCTCGCTGGGAAGCTTCATATTCTCTAGCAGTACTGTGTATTTTTGTAGCTTAAGCGCATGTGAGACTGACACATACGAGGCGATCGATTGAGTGCCTCTAGGTCTTCTTATCCCCTGTCCTTGCAGCTCGATGACTCGCAGCTAGTGGCCACCCCCTATGGACGAGCACTGATGTTTGAGCAGCCGCTCAGTCTTCCAAGGACAATCGATTTCTCAGCAGCCGCGAGGCCTCATAAAAGTGGCTGCGTTATTGGGCAGGCCAAGGAAGCGGATCGGGCATGTAGCGCAGTTTCCGACTTTCCAAGACCCGTTTTTGGCTCATCAGCTGCAGCTCAGAGACGGGCGCAGCTGGACACGAAATAATGCTGGGCTGGCAAGCAAGCAAGCAAAAGATGCCGGTCCGCGGGTTTCGTGGATCCTGATGAGTGTCATCAGTGTCATCCGTGTCCTGCCGCTCTCTTTGAGGGCGTCCAGGGACGGGAGCCACAGAAGAGAAGGAGCGGATGTTGGGGGATCTGTCTGCTTTTGGCAGCCGCCTCACTTCTCCACGACTTTCTGGAGCAAGCAGTCGTCATCGGGAGAACGGTTTGATGTGCCAAGTCTGTGGGAATATAGGACTAACAAGATCCAAATATCCACTCTCTGCCCACTTCTGCCCTGCTGCCGTTCTCTCCAGATTTCCGTCGTCAAGACCTCGTGCCTGTCGTTTCCCAACTCGGTCCAAGCACTCTTTGGTTCTCCTGCCAGACCCCATTCGATCTGACAAGTTAGCACTCGTTGTGTTGCATGCGCGGATCCGCCTGCAGCCGGTATCCGTCTCGAAAGTCCCTTGCAGGCCTTCAAGAACTTCTGGTGTCACTGAACAGTAGCGATTGCATTCCAGCTTGCCTTACACAATGCCTCGCTCCCGAGTAATGTCGTTCATGACCCAATGGGGTACTCCTTCGAGGAGTTCCACGCCAGAGCCCAAATCTCAAATGTCCGAAGACCCTTTCAGCAGCAAACCTGCTAGACCTGCCAAAATCGATACCTCCTTTTCCTCCGCTGCGAACAAGACCGCCGATGCGCCAGCCTCTCCCTCTCCCAGTACCCAACAGCGTTTCCGTTCGGACTCGCGTTCAGAGCGCACTTCTCGCCCCATGTCGATGGTCTACACTTACCAGCCACCACTCATGGATCTGGCCCAAGATACGCTGCCAGAGTTGCAGCCAATTTTCACCTTCCTCAACAGCCACTCCAATAAGCTGTATCAGGAGGGCTACTTCCTAAAGTTGCACGATCTAGATTCTCGTGAGCAGACCCAGGGCAGAGTGTTTCTTGGTACATGGCTGACTTCTTCCCAGGTGGACGCCCAAGCGCAGATCGAGCATGGACGGAGTGTTTCGCCCAATTGGTCGGCACAGTACTCTCATTGTGGGACGGTGCTGCTCTGGATGCAGCTGGTGAAGATGGCGAGGTCCTGCCCACATTTATCAATGTCAGCGACGCTTCGATCAAGATGGTAAGCAAGATCACGACTTTGTCAGAATGATTCCGGTCGCTAACCATCCAATACAGATTGAGTCGCTTCCAATGAATGAATCAGCAGGAGGTCAGCTCCAGAACGTTCTGAGCATCTCCACTGCAGCAAACAACCGCTATCTTCTCCACTTCAACTCCCTCAACTCGCTTACGCAGTGGACCGCTGGCTTCCACCTTGCTATGTACGAACACACGACACTTCAAGAGGCTTACACCGGTTCTCTCATCGCCGGAAAAGGAAAGATGCTCAACAATATCCGCACCATTATGGAAAGGAGCAAGTTCGTAATAGACGACTGGGCACGCGTGCGCTTCGGAGCAGGTACCCCTTGGAGACGCTGCTGGTGTGTCATTACGCCTCCGAACGAGAAGGAATGGGCGAAATATCAAAAGGCGCTCAAAAAGCGTGACACATACGATCGCAAGGTCGAGGTCCCTAAGGGCGACATCAAGTTCTACGAAACGAAGCGCGTCACAAAGAAGACACGGCCTATCGCTACCATCAAGGACGCATTCGCAGCATACGCCATCTACCCTCAGTCCAAGCCACTCATTGACCAATCAACGCTTATCAAGCTTGAAGGCCAAATCACCATTCACGGCGCCAGTGATACAACCACAGAAGGCTTCCTCTTTGTCATGCCGGAAGTGCATCCTGCAGTCAGTGGCTTCGAAATGATGCTTCGCTGGTTGTTTCCCGTCTGGGACGTCTTTGCTCTATACGGTCGTCCCAATCGTCTGATTGCCGACTCTCTTGACCAGCGTGGTTTGATGTTTGCCATGCCTCGAGACAGAAGATATGGTTATCTTGACATTCTGGATATCTCAGGCCTGATTCACACAAAGGGCAGTCAAACATGGTCCGAACAGGACTGGAGAAGAGAGATGAAGAAATTGACATCGCATCGTATGAACTCCTCCGAAGACACACCTCCACAGGCAAGGGGAAGACGCAACACGCTTTCCCTCAATCACGGCACGGTCCGCTTTGGCAATGGCAGCTCCACAGACACTTCGCCATCACCAGGCAGAGGTTCTCCGGGACCTGGAGATGGATCTCTTCAGTTTGGTCCTCCACGCCGGGTTGAAACAACGCCGATGAGCATGGGCAGTCCGAACCGCGGACACAATCGTTCAGCCTCTGACGCGCTCGGATACAAGCGGTTTCAGACCGAGAACCGCTCTCGACTCTCTTACGAGGCGACCAGCGACCTACAAGACAGAGCGCCTGAGCCGCCAGCCCACGGCGGTCCCCTGTCGGAAAAGAAGATACCAACGGTGCTCGAACGCGTGCCATCAGAGGACACGCCGTACGAACAAGAGCGTCGTCTCGAGCCGGCCTTTGAGGAGCTAAAAATACGAGCGGGCTCCCCTCCAACGGGCCCTGTAGCGTCGCCCCCAAAGCTGATGCACGGGCCCAACGCTCGGCCCACGAACCTCAACCCTGTGCCCGAATTACGCAGGGCCAATTCGGCCATGGACGCCGCGACGCTGCAACAGCTTGCAGAGGCCAGCAAGGCCGGTGCTACACCATATCACGAAAAGGAGCAGTTCGACTTTACCGATGCTTCACGAGAGGTAGCTAGTGCCAATAACGGGACTCAAAGATCGCCTGCTGACCCCTCGTTTCGCAATGAAGAGGTGAATTTTTCTCCAGGACCGACTTATCAACCATCGAGTACCCACCGACTGCCCCCCATCCCTGCATCGCCCTACAACCGTGCTGTACAACCTGTTGCAGCTCCTATCAGGTCTGAACAAAACGCTCCTCCTCTTCCACCTCCTGTGCCGTCACACAGCAGCTTTTCACCAGCTGTCCCCGCCCGAAACCTTGCATACTCTCCTCCATCAGCCATGGCCGCCCCCATCAGCAGAAAGCCTGTACCTACCTCACCGGAACCTCAACATGCTGGTCCTCAACCACAAAGCCCTACTCTCTCTCGCGTTTCGAGCAACGAAAGCCTCCAATATGAGATCATGCAGCAAGCTCTCTTGGAGCAAATGCTCCAGCAGTCGCCCGAGCCGGTCAGCAGAGTGGTCAGCCCTGTCAGTATCCCAGACGACGACTCGGTCGACTATTCTAGTGTAAAGAGTATGTCACCGCCAAAGAGAAACCCAATCGAAAGAAGCCGAACCGGCCGCCTCAAGACGGTTGGCAATCCCGAACACGAGCCCCAAAGACGAAGCCGCTTTGACCCCGAAAATGGAGTACCTATCAACTTCGGCCCTACACTGACCTATAAACCAAACGCTCGACCTTCCACAAGTGGTAGTGTGCCCATCGAATCACAAGAGGACCCTGAGCTTGTGCAGCGTCCATCCTCGCGGCTCACAACACAAATTGATAGCAAGAGAAGCTCCTTCCTCGAGACACGCAAGCTATCAACCGGAGATATGAATCAAGACAGGCGTCGAAGTGTCGCTTGGCAGCCAGCAGCCGTGGCTGGCGAGTCTGTTGATCAAGGTCTGACCCCTGAGCAATGGGTGCAATACCGAGCATCCCTTGCTGCAGCTCCAATGACCCAGTCACGAGCCACACCTGTGTTCGGACACACCAGGGATCCCTCGAATGCAAATCGCACAACCAAAACCCCTCCACTTAGTCGTCCAGCATCTCGTCTCAGCCGTACATTGTCTGGAGACTGGACGCAACAGCTTAACCGAATGTCACTTGGCCGTACAGCCTCTGGCGATTGGGGTCAGCAAGCAAACCGCGCGTCGTTCAGCAAGACGCCACCACCTCTCAGCAGGACTCCGTCTGGTGATTGGAGCAAACAAGTTCCGTCTCGTCCACACTCCCGTAACGCGGGTGCGTTCTTGAACCCGCCCAGCCCTGGTAGGACGTTGCAGCTGCAAGGTACAGCTTTATCGGCTCATGAGCAGATGCAAGTCGCTCGAATGACTGGTGGTTCGATGATCAACCTGACTGAGCGTGACAAGCGCAAGGATCTGAACGACTTGGATGCTCCAGGCTTGGTTGGTGCCATGGCGGCTCGCGAACGGCAGCGAAACATTAAAAGAGAAGGGCTCAGGAACAATGCCGTGCAACAAGCTATTGTGGCACGTCAACAGCAGCAACTTCAAAACGAATTTGATGCTCAGATGAGAGCACAGATCGAGGCTCAAGAGTATGCTCAGCAGCAGGCTGAGCTCCAGGCTCAACACATAGCCCGCCAGCAGGCACAGCACTATGCACAGCAATATGCTCAGCAGCAAGCTCAACAGGCTCAGTTCCAGCAACAAATGGCTCTTCAGCAAGCACAGCAGTATCAGATACAGTTGCAGTTGCAGCAGCAACAAGCCCAGGTCAACAATTACCCGTACGCTAGTGGGCCAGGCACGGCTCAACAACGATCTTCGCAGTACTTGGGACATATGAGTCAAGCTGGATGGAGCAATGCAGGCTCGCCTCAACCCCAGCCGGGTTACGCGCAGTCATATTTTGGTCAGGGTGATGGACAGTACAGACAACAGAGAAGGTATTAGCATCAAGGTTGGAGGTCTAGCATGGATTGGTTGGTTGGTCAGGCGGATAGGTTCACTGGTTAACTGCATAGCATTTGGGCGGAGTTTTGAGTTTTGTATATATCACGGAAGAAACATTCACCATGTCAGGGTACATCTGTCTCCTGAGTTTCTGTCTTCCGTGAGATTATGAACCATAGCTGTCCGATCATAATATGTTGATTCTAGAGAATACTGTGTGTTTGTTGCGATGACATCTTCACCCTACCTACGCTGTCCGAAGCAGACCATGAATGACAGTTCTCCTTCTGTAACGCTCTGCTTCCCACAGTCATTGTGTATTGCTCCAGTGACTTCACTCTACGCTGTCCAAGGAGCTCATGAATAATAGTTCTATATCTATATCGCTCTGCTTCTCAAAGTCAATGACATTTTCATATATCACGCTCTGCTTTCCATAGTAACGCTCTGCTTCTTAAAGTCTGTTGTACTCTCATCCTATACTATTCCAGAAAAGTCTAGTAGCTCTCCGTTTATAATGCTCTGTTTCTTGAAAGTACTGTGCGTTGTTAAAGGTAGGTCCCAAGCCTACATTGTTGTGTGAGATAATGAACACTATAGTCCTTCCTTCATGATACTCCGTTTCTCGAACATGCTGTGAATTGTTACAGTGATATCTTCAGTCTACCTCCACTGTCCAAGGAGATTATGATCGATAATCCTTCCTCTATGATGTTCTATCTCTCAAAGGTACTGTGCATTGTTGCGGTGATATGTTTATCATACAACTAGTGTCCAATGAGATAATGATGATGGACCTCCATAACGCTCTGGTTCTCGAAGTCATTGTGCATTTTTCCTTTGGTCTCGCTCCTTAAATTGTCTAAGGAGATCGCGGATAACGGTTCTTTGTTGCTTCTTGGAGTCCATGGCATCTGCGCATATGACGGCTCTGTTGTCCAAAGACTTTGGCAAGATCAAATATACGCTCTGCGTCTCAAGACCTCTGAGATTCCTACGTCACGCTCTGCTTTTCAAAGTCTGTTGTACTCTCATCCTATACTCACATACAAGTTTTTAACACGGCTTTAGCTACATGGCAAGGTTGGAGCAGCATTCTTCTACTTTCCATATTAACCAATTTATCAAACTGAAAAGAAGTACATCTTTAGTATAACATGTTTAGCTCTAGTCTCCAGCCTTGTATTTTTCTAGCTTTAAATCTTTAATATCTTACTATAATAATCTATTAGATTTTTAGCTATATAATACTTTTTTTAATAACTCTAAGATGTTTTCAACTTCCAAAAGACAATGAGCTTGCCAAACTATATAAAATAGTTTTATATTCTGATATCTAAGATAACTACTTACTTATAGTATAGAAGCTTGTTGATGTTTAATGTTTTGCGCTCCTGGATATCTGTCTTTCGTGCAATGGAGGCAGTATAGAGGTAATCATCGATCGACCGCTCTCCCACGTTGAGATGTAGTGCTATTGTATGCTATAAAAATGCATAGTTGCTTTCGACGCAGGGATATGACCACAGAGATGCCCATCGAGAGCTTCCTCTCAGTGGGACGTGGGTTGATCTGTTGACTATTGTGTATCTCTTTGGATATAATATGTCAACATTGCATCTAGAGAGAATGAAAATGCGTGGAAGAACGGGGACAAATCATATTACTCGTAATACATCGACTAAGGGCACACGAGCGGCACTGATATATCGGATAGTAGCAAGGATGTCATGCTGGCGCCGTGTTCATGTTTTCAATCTCGCAAGACACTGTGAGAGTGGCAGAATGATATACCAAAACTCTCGACAGGGTGCTACCCAAAGCATAGTGATGGCCTGTGCACCAACATCTCCCCGCGTTCTGAATTCTAAGGTTTCCTCACTCAAGTCTTTTCACACCCTCTCACTCTCACAGTGTGTTTCACGCACGCGACATGAACAAAGATTCGAACCATTCTCTATTAGTAATAGAATCCTAGTCCGTCTCAGTCGAAGCAACATGGTCTCTCTCGTACAGGCGCCGAGCATGCCGCCAACCCTTCCGCAAAAGAGCCTGAAGAGAGACGCCTCGCATCTGTCGTCACCAGCGCCAGAGTCCAGCCAGAGCAAGAAACTGCGAGTGGCCTTCGACGACAGGGTCGACGTCCGAATCATGGACGACTGGACGGCCAAGCCGTTGGATCTGGTCAAGGACGAAGTGAGAAGTGCACTCGAGGGCCATCTTAGGTCTGGCACCGACAAGGACGATGGCGCATATGAACAGCTTAGGATGGTCTTCATCAGCGCAGCGCCCTCACGATCCCACGACAGCGTCTCGGTCTCGTCACATAGCGAAGCACCCAGCACCGCTACGCTCAAGAAGTATTTGGTCGCCCTGAGTGGTCGTGTGAGCGATCTCAAGGCCTGTGGCAAGCTGGTACACGCCGTCCTCGACGTCAACTGGCTCGGCAGAGACGATGCTTTTGTAGCTCTCTATGTCCGCTTCCTCGGTACTCTAGGAAGTGCCGTGCCTGGATTCCTCAGGACTGTGCTCGACCGCATTGTGGGACACTTTGTCGAGGGTAAGCTTGCTTGCCTCTGGCTATCGTGCGCCCGTCCACTGACACGTTCCCAGTTCCCTCATCTCTAGGTCGCATCCCAAACGAGCCTTACGTCCCCAGACAGCAGATGGTTGTTCGAGTACACAACGCTCTTCGATACCTGCTACGCCTGATCCCATCCGCCAACAGCGGTCTAGCCGAGTCTCTTCGCGGCCAGTTTCCAAACCACAGAACTGCTTCCCGTCAAGGTTACATTGCTTTCGTCAAAAACTCTCTCAAGACCATCGAGTACGCCCCCGAACTCAAAGCCGAGATTCAGACTCTTGTCACCGAGCGCCTGGTCAAGATTGATGTCGAAGTACAAGAAGAGTTGGATGATTTGGAAGACGAGGTCGATGAGGGCCGTGTGCTCGGACTCTCTGGTCTGTCAGGAGCAAAAGAAGATGCAGACGACTCGGGCGATGACAGTGATGCCGACTCAGACTCTTCGAGCGAAATCAGCATGACTCCCGAAGAGACCCATCTCCGTGCTCTGCGCGATACTGTCGCCAAGCTCGATTCAGTCCTAGATCTCTTGTTCTCTCATTACACTCCTACCTTTGCCAGTGGCAAGATGTACGAGGTCAACGATGCCTTCGAGCACCTGATCTCACAGTTCTCTACCTTCGTCTTGCCTACATACCGTTCGCGACACACGCAGTTCCTCGTCTTCCATTTTGCTCAGATGTCTCAGGGTTATGCTGAGCGTTTTGCTGGCGTTCTTATCCGTCTTGCTACTGGCCGCAGCTCTGCTTCGAATGGCTCCTTGTCTGCTGCTGCCTATTTGGCTAGCTTCATCGCTCGCGGTGCTCGAGTAAACAAGACGCTTATTCGCTCCATTTTCACAAGACTTGGCAACCATCTCGACACATTACGTCGCAACTACGAGTCCGCATGCGAAGGACCTAACCTCAGTCGGTACGGAACCTTTTACGCAATTGCTCAGGCTATGCTCTACATCTTCTGCTTCAGATGGAGGGACTTCATCATGACTCCTGACGACGCAGACATCGAAGACTACGATATCTTCGAGGAAGGCGAACCAGAGTGGCTTCCTGGCATTAAGGAGTGCTTGACCCAAGCTATCTACTCCAAGCTCAACCCTCTCAAGGTTTGTGCACCCGCCATTGTTCACCAGTTCGGAGCAATCGCCAACCATCTCCGCTTCATGTACGTTATTCCTCTATTGGAGACCAACAAGCGTCTGCGTCTGTCTTCCTTCCGTTCTTTGGCTGCACCTGTCAGCAGAGACATGGGTGCCGCAAGAAGAGAAAACACCCTCAGCCACCAAAGCGGCGAAGCCCATCATCAACTGGATGCCTTCTTCCCCTTTGATCCTTATCAATTGCCTAAGAGCAAGAAGTGGCTGGAAGGGGACTACATGGTATGGAAGGGAGTGCCTGGCATGCAAGACGATGATGAGGACGATGAGAGCAGTGATGAGGACGAGGACGAGGATGAGTTCGGAGAGATCGGTGACGATCCGGAATACGAAAGCGAGTAGAGCCGTTGCTGGTGTGAATGATCGATGGTACGATATGACTGATTTAGCGTGGAGTTCTGGGTTGGAATGTGCATGTTACTCTTTACGCATGTGCTGGTTGTGTTTTCGGCGTATTTCAGCAAGGACGAACGGGTCTCAGGGTGTTCTCGGCTGAGTTCAGATTCAAAAAAGCAGGTTGATATTGCAAGAACAGAGCAGTAGTCTGTGACCAAATGACAATAAAGATCATATCTAAAAATTTCAATAATCCTGATACAATAGCATCGATATGTGCTTGTGCTCCCTCCATAACGCCTCCCGTGTCATCCTCTCTGCTTGTTGTGTTCGTTATTCATCCTCAATGGTTGGTCGGATCATGTCCTCATGAGACGTGTATTTTCTGTCCTCTACAGGCCCAGCGGGTTCTTAGCACTGCCTTTGCCAGCATTGCGCTGTTGGCTGCCGGGAGGTAGCTTTCCACCAGGCATCAGGGTCTTGCTCGATCCAGCACCAGCCAAGCCGAGAGGGTTTCCGCCAGTGGGTACGCGAGGACCTCCCGCACGAGAAGCATCCTTGATGTTGTTGCCATAGCCTGCGACACCCTGGCCCCAGTAGCGTGTCGTGTTGGTAATGCTGTAGGTATGTAGTCAGTATGGGCCAATACAAATGATACGAGAGATCTTGGTAGGCCTTTACCTGTCACCAATGCCACGACCGACGTTGTTCACACCATTGCCTACGCCGTAGACAATGCCTCCAGCCACCTTGCCGGCGCCGGCGACGTAGCCTTGGACTTGCTTGCTGAGCCAGTTGTCACCCATTGTGATTGGATTTGGTTATTGAGAGTATGTGGAGTTGTGAATGGTTGTAACGGATGTCGTTGAGCCAGGAAAACTAAAAACCAGGTTTCACGATCGAAGATATGCAGACACGGCTGAGAGAATGCCTTCTAGAATCGTCAGACCAAGGTTCGTGTTTTGACTGACAGGGGGATACGTCAGATCTGATAGCGCGCGTTATCTTAGCGCGATCCGAAGCCATGCTAGCGGCCTCGGCTCAAGTGGCCGCTCGCGGAGTGATCGTCCACTCTTTCGCCAGGGCTCATCTTCAATCACATTCAGCGCTCACATATTCGACCTGCTGAAGAAGACCTGACCGGACTGGAAACCACTCGACAAAGGATTGATGAGGTTGTCGTTCTCAAGAACAACCAACGATCTAGACCCATTGCTACGGAAAAGGAGTAGGCTGGAGAGGCGGAACATGCATCCTGGCGCATGCGCATAAAGTCGAATTATCATCAAAAGATAACCGCACCAGGAAGTAACGATCTGTCGACATAACACCTGGACTGGAAGTATTAGAGCAAATCGACAGCGGGCCAGAAGTGCATCTCCGGCACTTTCTCGACAATAGCGCACTGTCTGGCCCTACAAAGTGACATCCTGGGGTCTTAGGGCAGTGCACCTAGGATCATTCAGACATGAGCTCAAAGCATCTGGATCCATTCTCTGCGGTCGGCGCCGGTACAAAGCACAAGCAAATCCAGGATGCAAAGGACATGTACCAAGTGGTCGTTGACCGTGCCGCAAGAACAAACACTGCCGTTCCAGACTACGAGTTCCTTGAGCTCATCGGAAAGGGATCCTTTGGCAGAGTGTACAAATGGTGAGTGTCCATGGTAGTTGTTGAGCCGCGGCTTTGACTGATGTGTTCCAGCAAAAACAATGCTACAGAGGACCTCGTAGCTGTCAAGATCATTGATGTTGACGATCTGGATTACAAGCTGGATCTCGACCAAAAGGATGAAGCCATCGAGGATTTCCGGAAAGAGGTCAAGACGTTAAAACTCCTTCGAGACAGCCAGGCGAAGAACATCAACTACATCCAGGAGGCTTTCGACTTGCATTCTCAACTGTGGATCGTCAGCGATTACTGTCCAGGTGGTAGCGTTCACACACTTATGAAAGCCACGCCAGGTCCTGGACTCGAAGAGGAGTACATCATTCCAATTGCTCGCGAATTGGCCGTGGCACTCAAATACGTACATGATGCTGGTGTTATCCACAGAGATGTCAAGTGCGGCAATGTTTTGATTTCTGAAGAAGGTCAGGTTCAGCTTTGTGACTTTGGCGTGGCAGCTGTTATCGAGACTGAAGCGTCAAAACGTTCGACCATCATCGGAACGCCGTTCTGGATGCCCCCAGAGATGCATTCTATGGATATGGCAGTTCAACAAGGTTATGGTACCGAAGTTGACTGTTGGGCATATGGCTGTACTGTCTACGAAATGGCCACAGGAATGCCACCCAATCATAAGTTCCATCCATCGATGTTGAGGACGGTGTTAAAAGCCGCACCGCGACTGCAAGAGGGTGCCTACTCACAGGGTCTACGAGACTTTATTGCCTTCTGCCTTGAAGAAAAGCCTCAGGACCGTCCATCAATGAAGGCGATCCTCGAGCATCCCTTCATCTCAGACACTTCAGCGCAGTACCCTACTCATATGGTCAGGGAAATGATTGATCGTTACTTCCAGTGGGAGAGAAGAGGTGGTCAAAGAGCTTCACTCTTCAACCCGATGGGAGCTGCCGCACCTCAGCCGTCCGAACAGCGTGACGACTATGATGATTGGAACTTCTCAACCTCTGCCGATTTCGAAAACGACTTTGTTAGGCGCTACAGTCAACTCGGAATTGCAGAGACCGACTTTGCAGCTACAGCCAACAGTGCTGCTGAAGACGTGATGCCTGCTCTCAACAACGTCACCAAACCGCATCCGCGAAACCCGTTCCACGAGGCGCAAGAAGAAGCCAGAGCGAAGCGAGGAGAGCGCTCGATGGGACGCCTCTTCGACACAAACGCAGACCCTTACGACTACAACACACTTATGGAAGACGAAGAACAACCAATGTCTGACCTTCCACTTCGCAACCTGTCAAGCGATCGTGCGGCCAATAGGGAGACCCTGATTGACTTGGACATGGGCGCAGCGGGACTCGATTCACAGCCGACCTTCAACTTCGACTTTGGCGATGTGCCAACACTCAAGGCAGCCAGACCGAACCGCTTGTCATCGACAATGCCTGATGATGAAGAAGAAGATCAGAACGACTTCTATGATGGGCCGGACCAAGACACACGACGCGCCACCAAAGACTGGCAGTTTCCTCTCAAGTTGATGCCTGCCGACAATCCAAGCCGGCGCACACAAGATTGGACCTTCGCCATGGCACAGCCTCCCGCCGCGGACCGCAAAACCAAAGACTGGTCTTTCGCAACTGCGCAACCAGCAGCTGATCGCAAGACGGCAGATTGGTCATTTGCTACAGCCCAGCCAGCCACTGTTAGAAACACACAAGACTGGACGTTCGTAGAGATGGCAGAGCCTCTGACGGCTGAGCCTGACCGCCGAACCGCAGACTGGACATTCGCAACCGCCGAGCCAGTGTCCACTGAACCAGAGGCCGAGCCAATCTTCTCATTTCCACCTATGAAAGACGAGACAGATATTGCTCCTGGCTTCAGACCCCATCTGACTCGCACAGCCACTGAACCAATTGGCCAGTTCAATGACTTCCTTCATCCTCCTGTGGGATCGGCTGCTAAAGACGACCTCGACATACCAAGCGTTCGCGAGTCCAAGCCCATCATTGATATTGACTTGGGCATGACCTTCGAACCCGAGTTTGACCTAGAGTCTGCCATATCCCACCACTCAAAACAGCCGAGCATAACACCATCGTCTCCTGTCACAAGTGCGGCAGGTTCGACTGAAACCTCACGCAACCCCTTCTTCTTGGCTGAAGTTGAGCAACCTAGTGGTGATGAAGCTAAGCGCTCCTCGCATCGCCAGTCGCGCTCCGAACCACAGCTTCTAGCATCAAACAACCGCCACTCGGGCATTCTTCATTCCAGAGGACCAAGCAATGTGTCCCTGCTCAGACACTCGAGAGACAGAGGATACTCTTACTCTTCCACAGCATCATCGGATGTTCAGAGTGGAAGTTGGCCGCGCGACTACAACCGCCGTATGGAGGCGCACACAAGACAACAACTTCTCGATGGATTGCACACATCTGCGATTGCGTCACGTAACAGCTGGGCTCGTTTTGCTGCTGCCGATTCATTCGACGACACCGATATTGAGACGCCCATGGCTGATCCTGGCATTCGTATACCAGGACTCGATGATGCCGATTTCCCACTCGCAGGATTAAGGCCTACATCACGCATTGACGCTTTCAACGTGGACACAGACAGAGACGAAAGCACATACGGAGACCTCACTATGCCTCGCAACAGAGCACGCGCAGATACGGGAGGTACAACAAGTACGGGTACAGGCTACGACTCCTCAAGAGATGAAACCTACATGTCGCAGGTCCGCAGCAGTCGCTTGTTGAGCGAGTTCCCTCGACTGTCAGCTCCCGATCCAGAAGCAATGATGGAGGGCGCCGACTCGGAGCTTGTGTTCAATGAGATGGATAGACTATTTGCCGATCTCGAAGGAGGACTCAGTCTGGCTGCAGAGATGTTCGAAAGACGCGACAGAGGCATGTCTCGTGGAGGAGAAGAGGGAGATGAATATGAAAGACAGGCCAAGGGTTTTGGCAGTGAAGGAGAGGGATTAATGTGAGATGGGACGGGTTCAATGACAGTCAGATGAATTGCTCTACAGCGAAGATACCCTCACGGCTTGTAAGATAGATAATACAGTAGTCTTGTAAAACACGCCTCACTTTACAGCACTCTACCTCTTCACATATTGTCAGGCTTCAGCAGATACCTAGTGTTCGAGTCAGATAGAGTTAAGATCGGAGATTGGGGAAAATGTCGGTCCTTAGCGTGCACCAATCCCCAGCTTTTGATGCGCTTGGCGACGAGAGAGACGTAGAGTATGATGGAACAGAGGGTCTCTGTTTTCTGCCCACCTTGTTTTACCACTCAGTGCCTGCCTCGAGCGCTATGAACAGACAGTCCTCGAAGATTTGACCAACCCCGCGCGAATACTGAACCTACAAGACGTCCTTATACGGACCGCCGAGCACGTTGCCCACCCGGCGCGCGCATACGCCATCATCAGATGAATCCAGCGCATAGAGACGGCTGGCCGCCCAGAGAAGACCACACTCCACTCCATCGCACTTTCGCGTACGTCGATATACGTCAAGACGAGGCTGTCACGAGTACTGACGAGGTTTCACAGCGCGAATCCACCGCCTGCCCATCCTGGTGCAGCTCCTTCTCCGCGCACAGGTGCTCTGCCCCCTCCATCAGGTACAGCCGATCCCAAGTCACTGATTCACCATCTGCTTACAACTGGAACAGGCCCCTTCGCTCCTTTCCAACAGGCTCCTCACAATATCCTGAACCCTCCTTCGCCTCGTCATCAGGCACAAGCAGCCTTCCCTCTGGGCCGCGACATGCCCGATCATCGGGACAACATCCACATCAAAGAAGAGCAGGACGCTGTGCGCCGTGATCAACAGCGCGAAAGACAACACATGGAGCAACTTCCTCCTCATCAAGCACAGAGAGGGCCGATACACTTGCACCAGCCTGTCGCTGTGCCACCTAATGCTGTCCACGGTCCCAATGGCCTGCTCGCCAATGCTGCTGGTGGACATGGCCAAATCCCCAACGCTGTCTTCAGTGGTGGTCCCGTACAGCCTGCCACACAGTCCCAGGCCATGCTTGTTCCCATGCAACCTGGCAGTGCTCAACCCGCAAACGTCGGCCAAGGGCAGCAGCCCATTTTGAACGTAGGTTCACATATTCTTTCTGCTCACTTTTCGCATAACTGATCATCTCTAGGATGCGCTGAGCTATCTCGACCAAGTCAAGGTGCAATTTGTCGACCACCCAGATGTTTATAACAGATTCTTGGATATCATGAAGGACTTCAAGAGTGGGGCGTATGTGTCGGTCTCCACATCCGACTCTTCTGAGGTGCTGACTGGATACAGTATTGATACACCCGGTGTCATCGAACGTGTCTCGACCCTCTTCGCTGGCAACCCCGAGCTTATCCAGGGCTTCAACACTTTCCTGCCTCCGGGTTACAGAATCGAGTGCGGCACCGGCGACGATCCGAACGCCATCCGAGTAACGACTCCCATGGGAACAACTGTCCAAGCCATGCCAGCACCGCGGCCCATCTCGCCTCGCACAGCTGCTCCGGCACAAGACGGAAACAACCAGGAAGGTCCTCTCTTTGCTGCTGTGAACAGACAGGCCAATGGCAACTGGACGCCCCAAGCAGCAGGTCACTCTCACGTTATTCACAGTCCCAGTGGCCGTCCAGTTGGTACCGCCCCTTTCACCTCCCAGATGGGTCCCCAGCAAGCCGCCGCTATTGCAGAGGCTCAAGCTCGTGAGCAGCAGGCTTTGAGTCTGCAACAGGAACAGCGTGTCTCGCAGTTGCAAAACGCCGTCTCTGCCGCAGCTGGCGACAACCTCGCTAGAGCTGGAATGATGTCTCCAAATGGCGGCGCTGCTGCTCTTGCTCAGGGTGAGATGGTCATCGGCCCTGACGGACAGCCTCTAGGCCACGAGAAGGTGAGGCCGCAAGTTGAGTTCAACCATGCCATCAGTTATGTCAACAAGATCAAGGTTAGTCAGGAGTACTCATCTGTTTCGCGCCTGTCTCAGCCATCATGCTTACGTTTCGATCAGAACCGCTTCCAGCAACAGCCCGACATCTACAAACAGTTCCTGGAGATTCTGCAGACTTACCAACGCGAGTCAAAGCCCATTCAGGACGTCTATGCCCAGGTGACACGACTTTTCAACTCGGCCCCGGACCTTCTAGAAGATTTCAAGCAATTTCTCCCAGAATCCGCTGCTCACGCGAAAGCAGCAGCAGCAGCTAGAGCCCAACAACAAGAAGAGTCAGTCATGCTTAGCAACGTGCGTGGCGACCCTTTCTACCAGGCTCCACAACCCCATCAGACTCCTAGAGCCGAACACCGTCTTCCTCCGGTCGGTAACTTTGCTCCCACTCCAACTGTCAACAAGGACAACAAGAGAAAGCGCGGCGACAGACAAGGAACCGTCACAAACGCGGGACCGGAGACAAACGGCCTCGCAAAAGCTCCAGCTTATGGCCAGATGGCCAATGTCAACAAACGCGCTAAGCAGGCCCATGCTGGTAGACAAGCCATGCCATCTGACATCCCTCCTACTTCGCCAACCTTGGTTCCCGCACTTCCCGAGCCTTTGCCACCAACTCAAAGCACTCTTGCGACGGCCGATGAAATGAGCTTTTTCGATCGCGCTAAGAAGGCTATCGGAAACAAAGCCGCCATGAACGAGTTCTTGAAGCTCTGCAATCTTTTCTCTCAGGACCTGATCGACAAAGTCACCCTGGTCCACAAGGCTCGTGGCTTCATCGGTAGCAACCCCGATCTCTTCCAATGGTTCCAAATGTGGGTTGGTTATAACAATGATGACATTACTATCGAGAACAAGCCCAGAGCTCCTCAGAGTAGAATTTCCCTGAGCAACTGCAGAGGACTTGGACCAAGTTACAGGCTACTTCCTAAGCGTGAGCGACTGAAGCCGTGCCGCGGACGTGACGAGCTCTGCAACGAAGTGCTCAACGATGATTGGGCCTCGCATCCAACATGGGCATCTGAGGACTCCGGCTTCATTGCCCACAGAAAGAACGTCCACGAAGAAGGACTTCACAAGATTGAAGAGGAGCGCCATGACTACGACTTCAACATTGAAGCTTGTTCGCGCACAATTCAGCTTCTGGAGCCAATCGCACAGCAAATTCTCCGCATGAACAACCGCGAAAAGGAGGCCCTCGAGATTCCACCTGGACTTGGCGGACAGAGCGAGACAATTCACAAGCGTATCATCATGAAGCTTTATGGACGCGAAAAGGGCCATATGGTTGTTCAGTCGCTTCATGCACAGCCTTACAAAGTCATTCCGGTGCTGCTCAACAGACTGAAGCAAAAGCTTGAGGAGTGGAAGCAGGCACAGCGCGAGTGGGAGAAGGTCTGGCGTGATCAGACACAGAAGATGTTCTGGAAGAGTTTGGATCATCAAGCCGTCAATGCCAAACAGGCCGACAAACGTCAATTCCAGACCAAGACGCTCTTGGGCGAGGTCCACACCAGATACGAAGAGACAAAGAGGCAACGCCTAGCTGGACAGAATCCACGCAACCAGCCTCAGATGACCTTCAAGTTTGAGGACACGAGTGTCATCATCGACGCATCCCATCTGGTTCTTCTGTATGCCGAGCAGATGCATTCTACCGAGTTCCCCAGATTGACCTCTTTCATCCGAGAGTTCATTCCTCTTTTCTTCGGTCTTGACTATGAGTGGTTTGGCAATCAGATTAGAGCCAAGTTTGGTGACACTCCTCACATGGATGTCGGTGAAGATGCAATCTCGGCTTTCGACGACCCCATCAACGCAAAGCCTCGTAAGCCGACAACCAAGAAGGGCGATCTTCTGCGTGGCGTTCTCGAGCGTGGTCGCAAGAACCGTAAAGATGATGGTAGCAACACACCCCTGAGCCGAGCATCAACTCCCGACAACGCATCCAACGTGGACGAAGAGATGAGCGACAGTGTCAATGTGGTCGACGATCTTAAGTCTGACATTGCCTTGGACACCTGGGCCTCGCATCCTTTGGCGGGTAACGTTCACAAGGATAAAGAGTTATATCTCAACCAGCCGTACTCCCGCACCAAGTTCATGCTCTACGGCAATGCAACCATCTACTGCTTCATCCGCGTCTTCATATTCTTGTACGAGCGCTTGAACAACATCAAGCAGGCCGAAGCCGATGCTCACACGACAGTCGATCGTGCAATGGCTCCCAAGCCTGCTACCGAGCTCGGCATCATAGACAAGCTCCCTACAGACTTCTTTACTGATGTCAGCGAGGGTTCCAACTTCTATCGTCAAATCCTCGGCATGTTCGAAGACTTGATCAAGGGAGATATGGATATGGCACACATTGAAGAGACATTACGGAGATACTATCTGCAATGTGGATGGCAGCTCTATTCCTTCGACAAGCTCCTCGGCGCCTTGGTTCGCTTCGCCATTGGCATGCTCGGCAGTGAAAGCGGCAAGGACAAGAGCTGGGACATTCTTCAACTATTCCACAAGGATAGAGCCAAGGATGAGACATCTTTCCAGGATGAGATGAACTACCGCAAGCAGACGGAGAAGTACACCAAAGACCTTGACATCTACGGCATTGCCTATGTAAGACATTCACAAAGCCTCATACATGAGCATTTACTGACAAATATACAGGATCAAGCAACGTCTGAGGTGCAAATCAGGCTGTACAAGAAGGACGACCCTACCTTCGACACAACCTCGATGCTCCAAGAGGACCTCTGGCGTGTTTACGTCACCAACCTCCTCAAGCTCGCGCCGACGCCTGATATTCCGGCAACCAGACGCCGGCCAGTGATGCACAGAAACCTGCGCCAACTCAATGTAGACCCCAGCACGATCAATAGCGAGGAGCGTTCGGACGACTACCGCAGACTATGCGACTCGGCCATCTCGTCAGAAGGACTTGAGTTCCGTGTCGCAGTTGAGTTCTACCGCATGTACTTTGTCAAAAACACAGAGGAGTACGCATACCAACCCGCAGCGATTCGAAGTGGCGGCAAGGAGGGCGTCGAGGAGGCAGATTCGACAGCCCGCTACCGAAGCGATCGTAGCCAGGACACTTTCGTCATTAACAATGCGGCTATGAAGGGGCTCAGCAAGGAAGATGTCGAAGGCAAGAACTCTGGATTCGGCGCTCTGGTCAGAGAAGGTGGTGTCACAGTGTCATCAGGGTCCGCCGACGAAGACGAGGAGATGGATGATTAGTTCCCTCTGTTTCCTCAGGGCGATGACGATGACACCTGATGGTAGAGGGACAGGCGTTTGCATGGTGACTTTTTTTCTTAGATTCGCAACGACAATTTAGCATTGCGAGTGCCATTGGGGTCTCAGTTGGAGCAGACTGGAAGGAGTCTGACCAGGATCAAGTAGACCATCATGATTCTTCTTTTCCTTTATGCAGTAATGTAAATGTATACGGTTTCCTATATCTTATCTCCTGTCTGCCGAAGATTTTCACAGTGTACTCTACTATACGCTGCACAAAATTCTACAAAAGGTGATAGCTCCACCGAGAGTGCAGATGTCGATGTCAGGGGAAAGAGAGCATGGAAGGTTCCGAAAGGGTGGGGAAATTATTTTCGTGGCACGTCCGAACATCACGGCGTGGCAGCGTCGAGTGCCGCCTCTCGGTACGTCTTGGGACTTGCATCTCTTGTCAACCACATCTCACAACATATTGACAATGCCGCCTCGTGTCGGACCTCGGGCGGGTCAAGTTGCTGGATCTCAGCAATGCGTCAGAACGACCAGCAATGCACGCCAATCGGTAGCAAGCCAGCGCGACTTTTCGCAATCATCGGGTCAGCAATTCCACGCAACATGCAAGAACGACACACGTCTTCGCCGCAACATGTTCTCCTGGTTGAACGGACCCGGTCGCGTGTTCCGTGAACCTCTGCCTGGCTCGACCAACTACCTGGGTGCATACGACCGAAGTGGAAACCTCATGCGCCTGAGAGCTGGTGCAGAGCAAGAGAATGATCAGGAGAACAAGGTGGATGTGTCCAAGCTCAATGACGAGGAAAAGGCACAGTACGAAAAGGAAAAGGAGGAAAAGGCAGCAGAGGACCGGAACAGCCTCCCGAGAGAAAGAGCATCCGATCTTCGACCATACCCGTTAAACAACGACTTCCGCAGTCAGAGCGTCCTGAGCGAGGAATTGCGCGAGGAAATTTACAAGAAGATTGTTGATGAGAAGGTTGATCTGTCGACTGTCAGTGCTCTGTATGGTGTCGATATGCGCAGAGTTGCTGCTGTCGTCCGTCTGAAGACGATTGAGCGAAACTGGGCTTCAGAGGTATGTCATGCTGCTATTACTCTCCTGCCCCTTGCACCTGCGATGATGAGACATACAAAAAATTCGATTAGTCTTTATGACACCCACATGGATACAACGCCTATTACTCTGATCTACTCAATCTCAACCAAAGCATACACAGAAAGCACGATTCACAAGAGATGCTGACAAGCTGAACAGGGCAAGAAGCTGGCTACACCATACCACGACGCAATCTTGCAGATGGTGCCTCAGACACGCTTCAACCGCAAGCTCCTCGAAGATCCCAAGAAGAGCATCACACACGAGTCGATCAACGATCTTCCTGTTCACCCCTACACACGCACACAAATCTTCTACCCGACATCTGAGTCTCGCCAGTTCACCCGCGCCGACGCAGCAAAGGTCTTCTCACCAACCCTTCTGCCTGCCGACGAGCGGATACCTCTGCCAGAGTTGATCGACATTGAAAAGGACGCAATCAACAACATGCCGCGTGAGGAGCGCACGGCACGTATTCGTGAGCGTACCGAGAAGAAGATGCGCGCAAAGGAGGAGAAGGAGCTCAAGAAGCGTGAGTGGGAGGAGAGAAACGTCAAGGTGGTCAGCAACCAGCGCTGGAACTTCCGCTTCCAGAGCATCAGCGTCGAAGAGGCAGGCAAGGACGGTCGCGGCAGAGGTGGTGTTGGATGGAGATACGGAAACCCTCACCACGACCGCGAGAAGGGCGAGATCAAGCTGCCTACCAGCGTCGAATAGACGTGGCTTGGCTCGTGGTGGTTGTACGAGTATTGTAATATATACATATCTACATGATTGAAGCCGGGTGGCCTCGTGCCCGGCTCTTTCGCATACGCGCATCCTTGTGCACTGTACTTTTGTAGCATCATCAGGTCTCACACAACAAGTCATATGATAAACGGCCGAACAGCATGTGCAAAGAAGGTGCCCGAGGCAGTCAGAAGGCAGCAGACTTGGGCCGAAGTTTTGATGTAAAATGAAGCAGCAGAATAGCAACTTCCACAGCAGCGTCGGTCTCAAGCAGCCACACGCACCTTTTCGACCTGCTTCACCCCTGATATAACGCATTCCTACTCCCTCGACCACGCTTTGCACAATGAGCCTCCTCGGCTACCTCGGGGCGGCGCTAACGTCGATCCTGGTGTCGATACCAACGCTGCACCTGCTGGCATCCGTGACGCACGCGCCGGTGCTGTCCTTTGCAGCCCGCAGCATCGCATCCTTCAGCGCCCTCATCTTTTGCGCCTGCTATGGCGTCGCCGCCTCGATTGTTCTCCGTCTGGTCGGCTATGGCGGTCTGAGCCAGTGGACCACCGCTCGCGCCTTCAAATGGACCATGTGGACTCTTACTGGCGTCGAGTTCAAGGTCAACGACAAGTATGGCGGCCTCAGGGTGCGCCCCGGTGTCTTTATCGGCAACCATCAGACGTGCGTTCTTTCTTCTTGGGTTCCTACTTGAACAGTGACTGACATGTAGTCTGCAACAGTGAACTCGACGTCCTGATGCTCGGCTGCATGTTCCCACCCTACTGCTCCGTCACGGCAAAGAGCAGTCTCAAATGGACGCCCTTCCTCGGCCAATTCATGGCTCTCTCGAAGACCGTCTTTATCAACCGCACCTCGCGCTCCGCCGCCATGGCTGCCTTCTCCCAAGCCGCAGAAACTATGCACTCGGAGCAACAGTCCGTCTTCATCTTCCCCGAGGGCACTCGCTCCTATGCCAACACACCTACCCTTCTCCCATTCAAGAAGGGCGCTTTCCACCTCGCCGTGCAAGCCCAGGTCCCCATTGTCCCTGTGGTTGTAGCCAACTACAGCAACGTGCTGGACGTCAAGAAGAAGACTTTCAACTCTGGCATTGTTCCTGTTTCCATCTTGAAGCCTGTCGAAACCAAGGGCTTGACCAAGGATGATGTGGATGCTTTGGTTGAGAGGGTAAACAAGGATATGGCCGAGGAGTTGGTCAGAATCACCCAGGTCGCCGAGAAGAAGGGCGTTGCTGGTAGCGATGCTTCGTCTCGTGCTGCAAAGAGCTCGGGTATGGGCATCAGTGGTTGAGAGACATCTACGTGTTTTACACCCTGAACACACAAGACAAATTCACAAGAAAGAGCGAGACACTGGGGCTTTGTTGACTGCCGCATATCAAGCACAGTCCAATTGCACTAGCCTAGATATCGAAAGATTCTTATGGGAGAAGGGACAAAGCATGTCACGCCCCTTCCTCATATTAAGGAAGACACTGAGCGAAGATCACGGTAGACTGTACACAGGAGGTTGTTACAAAATACCTGCCGGCTGCTCTTTCCTCAAAATCTCCATCGAGCCATGGCGCAGTCATACCTCCGCTAGCATAAAATTGCATAAAACATAACCACTATATATCGAAATCCTTATATGTTCAAATGATGATTACTCCGTCCTTCTTTTCGGTCCAGTGTGGTCCGCTTGTTCCGATTTCACGTTCATTGGCAGACAAATCGCCCTATTGAAAAGTCACTAGTTTCCTCAGAGCCATTGTCAGCTTCCATGGCTCATCTAGCACATGACTCGACAGACACAAGAAGGAAAAGAACGACTTGGAAAAACAGGGACGAGAGGCATGGGCAATCAAGCAGACCACCGAGACACCAAGAGGCCAAAATTAGCAAATATTCGGCAACGAACAGCATCATTCCCTCCCTTGCAAACTCACAGATTTGGGACCCGAAGGTCTAGATGTAGAACTATACATTGTTAGGCATGGAGAAATATCTCCTTGATATAGTCCATGGCACCTTAGCCTATGATAGCTTCCTGCTCCTTGTGAGGTTGGTTCTTTGATATCTGCGATTTCGCCTTGTACAACCTTGTGGTTGATGGACACTAGCCAGGTTCCACTACGATTGTCTCGCAATGCTCTCTCTAGTAAACAAACGATAGTCGAATAAAAACATGAAACCTTTTTTCATTTCTTCAGTTCCCCACAATAACGTGTAAGACGCCTCTGTCTTTACCATTTAATAAGAGTTTACAGCGCGGGTCCCGTCTAAACGTCTGTATCCGTCTGCGGTGATGCTGGCTCATCATCCTCGTCTGCCGCAACGGGTGCGGCATTTGCCTCTGCTTCCCCGGTCTCGACACCCTCTTCTGCAGTCTCCTCTTCTTGCTCCTCTTCTTCAGCCTCCGCTTCTTCATCATCATCGCCAACATCGATCAAGTCGTTGCTTTTGCTGCCTCCATCCTTCTCGAGCTGGAGATATGAGTCCCACTCGGGGAAGAGGTCTGCATCGCCCTCGCCATCGGTGGGCGGTACACCCAATAGTCTGGCGACCTTGGCCTTGCCATTTGACTCGAGTCCTTGCTTCCATTGCTTGACAATCTCGGGTGCCCGGCTGGGGAGGTAGGTCTGAGCGAAGAGAACGGCCTCGGCGGTACGGTCGGTGCGGACCAGGAGGTCGATACATGCATTCAAGTCGCCGACCTGCCACAAGCAGCTGAACGCCACGTTGCGAGCGCCGGCGTCGTCGGCCTGTTGGGCCAGTCTCCTCAAACCAGCCTCGTTGCAACTTGAGGTGTAGAGAAGGAGCAAACTGCCCATATCCTTGGCGTGTGTGAAGCACTCCTCTGCAAGGCGCATGTTCCAGGCTGTGAGTGCGGCATCACCAACAATCTTCCACTTGTGCTCGACATCGGCCTCACGAGCGAGCTCGAGAGCAATGTCCAGTTGGTTCAAGCCAAGTGCAAGATCGAAACGGTGCTCAGAGTCGGTTGCGACTTCCAAGGCTTGCTCCTTGTAACCTTGGCCTTCAAGGAAGCGAGCAATCTTGGATTTTTGGTCTTCAGGGATATCGGCGAGCATCTCATTGGCGGCATCGAGATCACCGCGTAACACAAGCGTTTGGTACTCAATGACTGATAGCGAGAGAGCAAAGGAGACGATCTGAACATCTTTGTCGGCAATGTAAACACGGCCATCGCGAGGGATGTAACCAAGAACGTAGTGGGGTGAGTCGAAGTGGGAGATGGTGTAAGTTTGGTCACCAACAAGGTAGTTCAGGCGGTTAGTGCTGTTAGTGTAGACGAAGCAGTCACCAACCCATTGACCAGTGCGAACGCTGGATTTTCTGTTAGTATACATCGATAGGATGTTGGATGTAAGGTGACATACCTCTCGTTGATATCAGTGACGACCTCGAAGGCGGCCTCGACGCCATCCTCGTCAGCCTCTCCTGCTTGAAGAGCGTTTTGGTACTCCTCGCGAGAGAAGCGAAGGACGTAGAATGTGTCTTCGCAAGCAAGAGTGACAAGCTCGCCGCTTTCTGACCAGTAAACCTGAGCAAAGTGTTAGCGCTCGAGCAAACCAGACTCGCAAATGATAACCTACGTTCTTGGGGTCAACCTCGATTCTGCGGACAAGCTGACCTGTCTCCCAGTCGAAGAAGCCAATACCACCCTGACCCTTGACGCCGAGCAGAACACCACCACTGAGACCTTCTGCTTGGAAACCAATGTCAAGAACCGCCTTCTCCTTGAAGTTGCGGAAAGTTTTGACAGACATGGATGACTCGCGGATGGCATAGTCCTTGTCGTTCTCCTTGGATCCCCAAGCAAAGTCAAGAGCAGAGCCAAAGGCCTGGTTTCTCAGGGCAAGAGCGGTGTAGATGATGTATTCGCCGTCTCCACAAACAGCGACGAAACGACCGTTGGGAGAGTGGATGAGAGTCTGAGGGTAAATCTCGGTAGAGCCAAGGTCCTTTGAGGGCAGAGTAAGAGGGGAGCCATCTGTCAGCGATTTGTCTCCTCCCTTGATGACAGCAGTCAGAATATCGTTGTGGCGGGCCCAGATGATCTTTCCAGAGTTGTCCATGGATACAGCAGGCTCTTCACGACCCATCTTGACTACAACAGCACCATCGTCGAAACCCATAGCGATGCCTTGGCGGCCGCGCTGGTAGCTGACACACCATGCACGTTCCAGACCGTAGTTGAGGGACTGTTCCAGACGGTATGTGTTTGCGTGCCAGATCTTGACGGTACCGTCTTCGGAACCTGAAATGATGACGGGCAACTCGGGGTGATAGCAGGCGAAAGAAACGTTGCTGGTGTGGCCCTCGAGGGTTGCGATCAGAGCCTTTGTGGTGTAGTCCCAAATCTTGACAGTACGGTCATCCGAGGTGGTGAGCAAGTAGGGCTTGTCGGATTGAGGGTAGTAGTCGACGTGGTTTACACCCTTAGTGTCATGTGCATCAAGGGTGTAGTTTGCGGTGCTTGAGCCCAGACTCCAGATCTTGACGGTGCGGTCCAAACAAGCCGAAGCGAAGGTGTTTGTGTCCTTGGGGTTGATGGCCAGACCCATAACATAGTGGCTGTGACCCTCGAAGATTTGCACGCACTTCCATCCTCTCTCCCAGTCCCAAAGCTTGATTGTCATGTCATCCGAGGCGGTCAGCACGAAGGGCTGTGTGGGATGGACGACTATCGCACGGATGTAGTCGGGGTGTGCCTCGAACGAGGTAATCTTCTCGGAAGTGTTGTAGTTGTAGACGCGTAATTGGAAGTCATCAGAACCGCAGACGATCCAGTTCTTGCGCGCAATGAAGCGACCAGCTCGTACGGGTACGTCGGTGAGTTCGAATGTCTTGACGATGGCCTGTGTCTCGTACGACCAGATGTATACATGGCCTGTGATAGGTGTCAGATTCGTTGTCTGGATCCGTCGGACAATGAGGCATACCGCTGTAGAGGGTTGTGAGGATCTATGTTTCGTCAGTCAACAATGTCTCTGCCTCGAGGCTTGTCTCGAACTTACCCATGGCTCGGTAGGATGGAAGTCGATGCCCTTCACTCGCTCAGAGCGGGCGAAGAGTTGTCTCTGTATATCGATATGTGTGTGAGCCGTGTCCATTGCGGTCGTGTTGAGTGTAGGCTGGTGATTCTCACCTTCACGTCCAGGCGCATTCTGGCCACTGGTCCAGCTTATGCAAGGGGTAATGTCCTGTCTGTCCCGGGGAGTTCCTGGCTCTTGGCTCGCTGTGTCCCTGGCGGTTGCAAAGCGACGATACAAATTAATGGCGAGATACAATTCAATCCGGATGCTGGTGGTAGCTGTAGCTGTAAACTTGTCCACTCCCTAACTCCACCATGACGCACAGACCACTAACCCCTGCTTTCTGGCTGGCGACTTCTCCTCGAAGCCTCCAGTTGTCTCCACTCTTCACATCTGGACACTTTCTCGAACACAAGTCAACAATTCGATGCATATACAAAGGAGCATCATCATGCGAACACGATCAAATCCTGGAACACATCTGGCAAAATTGTGAGGCAGCCCTGAGTACTAGTCTGATTATTTTTGATAATAAAGATGGAAAGAACAACCAATCCTTCTTTCTTATTGTTGGACACGCCTAATGTCTTTGTTCAGCCTCATGGCTCATCGACATGCGATTGGGTGTGGTTGGCCTGCTCGTCCTGTTGCCAAACGCAATGTTTTCTCTCAGCGCAATGTACTCGCTATCCGCATAACCCAGAGCACCATGAATCTCTGTGCTTTTGAGGCCGCGGATCCTCTTAATCTCTGCTGCCGAATAGTTGACCAGCGCTCTGCCGACTTCAAAGGGCGCGGGATCTTCCTTCTCGTACTCGAACGACCCTTTTGACTTGCGCTGCACCACCACTATCCGCACGGCTTCCTGCTGTGCAAAGTTACCCTCAACCTCTACCACGCCTGCTGGTAATAGGCCAGCCTTGTCCGCCAGTGCTCTGTGTGCGCCTTTGTCGATGTAGACTGTTCCGTGTGGAGCGAGACCATACAGCAGCCAGAAGTATCGGTCTCTGATTGGATGAAGGTCAGGGATGAAGCGAGTGTGTAGTGGAGGCAATGACGGCGCGTCGAGTTTGGGTGACGTGGCGCCATTTGTGCTCGATACCTCATTGACAACGGCTCTCTTCACGAGCGAAGAGTCCTCTAGAGTGAGGTTGTTTGTCGAGTTGCTCAAAGACTCTGTACCTTCTGTTGAACTTTGCCGTAACGAGCGTTTAGCTGCGAGTTCCTCTGCCTTCTTCGACTCGGCATATGCGACAATGTTGGCAATATTTCCAGGCTTATCCGAGCGAGTGATGATTGTCGTTACACCCGCCGAGGTTGCTAGTCGAGCAGCGGTGATCTTAGTGGCCATGCCTCCAGTGCCTACGGAAGAGCCGGCACTCGAGACATCGGCGACCAAGTCTCCAATATCCTCGACGACCTCAATGGCCTTTGCGTTGGGATTTGAGCGAGGATTACTGTCGTACAGGCAATCCACGTCTGTCATAAGGAACAGGTAGTCGGCCTGTACCATAGCAGCCGTAATAGCAGAGAGTGTGTCGTTGTCGCCGAACTTGATCTCAGCAACGGACAAAGTGTCGTTCTCGTTGACAATAGGAATGACACCCATGTGAATCAGCTCGATAAAAGTGTTCTGAGCATTGAGATACTGGGTACGGTCGGCAATGTCGTTTCTTGTGAGCAGAATCTGAGCGATTGGCTGTCTTCTGTGCATGAACAACTGATCCCATAGACTCATGAGCTTGCACTGTCCGATAGCAGCCAGAGCTTGAACCTGAGGAAGGTGTTTCGGTCGGCGTTCCATCTCCATGTGACCCAGAGCGACGCCAATAGCGCCGGACGACACAATGACTACGCGATGTCCATCTTTCTGTAGTTTGCAGGCGGTTTCGACGATGGTGGAGAGGATTGAGAGGAGGGGTTCGTGGCTCTTTTCGTCAACGATTGACGAGGTGCCTTTGCGCAACAGTCAGCATTGGAGTGCAGAAGGGATTACGAATAAAGATACCAAGTTTGATGACGATAGTAAGGTGTTTCTTCATGGTGCAGGCTCTTCTGTGCAGAAGCAACCGCAAGTGTTGCAATTCACATGTCTGTTATAGACTCGGAATGACGGGTGAATCATCATTTGTAGGGCGGAAACACAAGGCGGGGCGGCACTCGGTCACGGCCCGCCAATCGCAATCCATGTCTATTCTGAGGCCTCCGCTCCGCGACCATCGCAAAGAAACATTCTGCCATCACAATCACCTCTACCATACCAGGAATCATGTCGCAAAGCAATACAAACTCATTACCCGAGACCACAACGGCCAACTCGCCCGCCGCGCCGACATTAGACCAAGACTTTTACACCTGGTCCACCTTCTTCAACATTCTGACTGGAGGCGCAACGCCGCAAGAAAGGGAAGCCTACTTTGACATCAAAGACACAATCAACGAGGAGCGCGACATCAAACGCGCAGAAAAGGATCGCAAATGGCTGCTCGAGTACTCGCCCATAGTGAGGTTTATGCGCCACAACATCAACCTGCTCGGCCATGACTTGAACGAGACAAACATGCGTGTTAAGCGCTGCACCACACAACAGAGCGGTGGCTTTGACCCAGAGTTTGGCATCTTGCTGTGCGCGAACAAGTTTAGAAACAGAGGGCATATGGAAGACACCATGGCGCATGAAATGGTCCACGCCTACGATCATCTGAGGTTCAAGCTAGATCCTCTGGACCTCAGACATGCTGCATGCATGGAGGTATGTTGATTTACGACTCTGTCATACTCAAGAGTACGTCTAACCACCTTTTAGATTCGTGCATCAACCTTGTCGGGAGAATGCCGCTTTGGCCGCGAGTTCTTTACTCGCGGACAGTGGAACATCACACAGCAGCTGCAAGAGTGTGTACGAAGGAGAGCTACTTTATCAGTCGCCAACAGACCAAGCTGCAAGGACAACACACACGCTGCTCGAGTCGTCGACGAAGTCTGGGACAGCTGCTTCAACGACACCAGACCATTTGATGAGATCTACAAGTAACCTGCTTGTAATCATTTATCATCATGACTCTCTCCTCTCTTTTGTTGCATAGCATTGGCGTTAATACCCCGAGTCTTGATCTCTATACTACCTCATAAAATAGTCACGGTTGTGCTTAGGATACGATGTTGAGTCTTGTCACGTTTATAGGTCCCGCAATTTGTTATAAATAGAGACAATCGTCTATTTCGATTCAGGAGACAACTCTTCTTATGTGTACAGACACTCGACAATGCATCAGCTGGTGAGGCTGCAATTATGCTCAATCCAGAACGCCCCTTCCTTCCATGCATCTTGCCTCGCAGGCACGCCCCTGAACGCCTATAACAAACTGAAGCCCCCGGATATCCTAGAGAAATGCAACCTACCTTAAACCCCCCTTGATCGTAATTATGTTACCGGTCCTTGATCTCACTCGCTTGGGCGCTGCTTGTTGCTGCTGGCAGAGGTTCTGTTATATGCTCTCTCGCCCTTGACACAGTGCTTGATGATCCAAGGATGTTGCTCCACCTCGTGTAATGGGATTCTCTTTTCCGGGTCTAGAACGAGCAACTAGAATCTTGTTAGTCATCTGATTCTCGGCACTATATTCTTGGAATTGCACGTACCTTCTTGATCAAGTCTTTTGCTTCGGCACTCACAAACGGAGGAATCGTCATTTCTCCACGAGCGATGCGTTTTTGTGTCATGGAAGGAGTGTCCTCAAAAGGTGCTTCTCCCACCAAGAACTCGTACGTCAGAACACCCAAACTCCACAAGTCGACCTTCTCGTTGTACCAGTTCTCGTCCTTGCCAGGCTTCAACATCTCTGGGGGCAGGTAGTCGAGAGTTCCGCACATGGTGTTTCTCCTGTTGTTGGGAGCGTGCACCGACCAGCCAAAGTCACTAATCTTGATTTCGCCGTGGATGCCAACCAGAATATTTTCGGGCTTGATGTCGCGGTGGATGACGTGCTTCTTATGCAGGTACTTAAGAGCAGCGCACATTTGGGCGACATACGAGGCGGCCTTCCATTCCGGAAAGCGCTGTTCGCGGCGCAAGTGCTTGTAAAGCTCACCCTTGCCGGCGAACTCGAGAATCAAGAAGATGCGCTTGCTGTCGTGGAAGTGGCCGAAAAGACGGAGGATGTTGGGGTGGGCAAGATTCGACTGGATCTCAATTTCTCGGCGGACTTGTTTCTCGACCTTTCCTTGCTGAAGCTCAATCTTGTGTAGGACCTTGAGCGCGCAGACGAAGCCACTAGAGCGTTCTCGCGCCAGGTATACTCTGCCAAACTTGCCCTTGCCGAGAGGTTTGCCAATCTCAAACATGCCGAGGTGGAACTGTCTGGGTGTGGAAGGTTGTTGGGGAATCGACGATAGCATAGACTGGGGATCTGAGCGGCGGGGCTCCGAGTCGGATGACCTTTGTGCTGCTTGGGAAGGAAGGGTGATTTTTGCGATTGTGGCGGCGGTGTTGGCGCCATTGGCAGAGTACAACGAGTTCTTCGTGGCGTTGGCAGGCAGCTTCTGCAGTGGTAGCTTCAATCGGTTGGCTGCGGCGGCGGCGCCCAAGCTGGAGATAGAGATGGAGCCCTGTGCCTGATGTCAGTCATGACCCTTGTCATACGGTATGTTCTGGCGCCGTCGCTGTACCTTTGACTTGTGTGAGTTTTGATCGTGGTTCTCGTCGTTGACTGAGATGCCCTCAAAGCGGGACTCGAGTGACTGAACGTCCATGTTTACAGGCGGGATGATTGGAGTTCCAGTAATTGCTGTATAGTTAGTAAGTGGTTGGTGTTGTTCGAGATGGGCGACGGTTGATGCTTTTCAGAGAAGGAATCAAGTCTGTTGTTGACAAAACAAAGATGGCGCCCAGCAACCGACGCCAAGCCTTCTGCAGCAATCGCCGCTTGCATGGCCGCATCACTTGCATCGAGATTCGACATGAGAGAGCTTCTATCAGATCAGGCCGATTAATCCCACCAACAGTAGAAGTGTTCTCCGCCTCGACTAATCTGACTAGATCACCATGGCTTCCAACGGAGAACAATCAGATACTCACGGTGTTGACACTATCGTCTCGCGCAACAAGCAATGGAGAATCAGTACGCGCAAGAGACCAATTCTCAAGGCTGGCCCTATAGATGCCATGAACGAGAAACTTGGTATTCCTGTACCTGAGATGATTTTCGGTGACAACCTCGTTGCTATCGAGCATGTCCCTTCTGGCTGGGCCGTTGACTTCAATGCTTTCGATGCTCTTGACCGTGTCTCCAAGACCTCCGATGGCATGTTGCAGGTTGCATATTCCAAGGAGTGGCAGAAAGACCGGTATGTGCTGCTTGAACTCATAATCCAAATCTAATCAAACAACGCTAACTTTGCCAAACTTACCAGCCAACATCACCACGAGGGTATCAAAGAAGTCGTCAAGCCATTCGACTGGTCATACAGTACAGACTTCAAAGGCCACACTCACAGCCCGGATCCTGCTGTCGTCTGGCAGCCAACTGATCAGTCCAAGGATCCCATCAGGACCGATCTTCTCTCGCGTCCGGACCCTATACTGTTCTACGACGACGTCATCTTTTACGAAGACGAGTTGGCTGATAATGGCATCGCCATCTTCAGCTGCAAAATCCGTGTCATGGCCGAACGTCTTCTACTCTTGTGTAGGTTCTTCCTGCGTCTAGACGGGGTCATTGTGCGCGTCAGAGATACACGAATCTATATCGAGTTGGGTTCCAAGACTGTGATCCGACAGTACACGGCCAAGGAGGAATCATACGACGTCGTCCAATCCAAGCTACAGATGCACAGAGAAAATATCCCGGAAGTCCTGCGTGATGCCAACCGCATCGCCCCTCTTCTGCGGATTGTTGAGGATACTATGGACAAGGTCATCATTCCTTGAGTTTACAAAAAGCACATCTAGCAGATCTTCGGTTTCAGCAGCAAACAAAACAGTCTGGCCATGCCTTGCCCGCTTTTCCGCGGCCAACTGTTCGAATGAGGTCAAAGACCTTCGTTCCAACTTCCAAGAGTTAAGCGCCGAATGGTACCTGGTACACAACACCTTTACGGCTGAGGCGCAGTCTGGGATCTGCAATTCCCTCCACGCACATGTCTCCGGCGGATTCGAGTAGTTGCGTCTCGAGGGAGAGGCTTTTCTTCCCCAGATGGAACCGACACGAGTTGCTCCGATCATTGCACCTGCCCTGATGACCCGGCCTTTGTTCGGGAGAGACCGTGAGTGTCCATTTCGTTCAACGGCACGAGTCGGTACACCGTGGGACGATGTCACGCTATCGAGTGGATGTCTGTGGGTCCTCTCTCGCGACAGGGGCCTTCAAACCTGGCTAGTACGCGATTGAAAGTCATATCCGAGCGCGAGTAGATTAAGCGCGCGGTGCACCCCACAATATCAACTCTCCTTCCAGACATCAGACAAAACCCCATCTTTGAATACATCTTTCAAGTCAACCATTGCAGCATACAATATCAAACACCAATTGCTTTTTCAAAGGTCCCGTATACACCCGAAGTATCGAAGTATCGCAAGCCAAAGTCAAAGAGAAGCAAGCAGGCCAAGAAAGCCTTCGCGAGCTTCTGAGGGCTCTGGTCCAGGGCGGTTGAACGTTCAACAGTCTTCTCTCGCCAAGAAGCGGAGCCAATCCTGCTGCAAAATTGCTTACCGATACCAAGAAACGTGGCGCCGGACTTCACCTGATGACCATTGTTTGCCGTCCGACCACATGCACTGAGCCATGGACCAACCACAATAATGGAGACGTTTAGAAGTGGTGTCATCAACACAGACGATGTCGCATAAACTCATCTCTGACACGAGTAAGAGCCAATTAGCCAGACATTGTTAGCCCAAAGCTTCCAGAGAGATACGAATGTCAGCCAATTCGAAATCTTTGTTGGTGTTCGGCATGCCGAAGTTACAACATTGCCGACTCGGGAAGAAGAACGCCCCTAGCTCAGACGCAATAATCCCATTCACCGTCTGCCAAGTCACTCCTGTCCGGTGTCTCCACTCTTCAGGCCACTGTACGGCAACACACTATCGGTTGGAAACATGGATATTTCTCGGCATGGACTGACGGCCATGCCCAGTCGTTGTGCTACCGATACTCGATCTTGGAGGTCTTGTGCAACCTGAGAGCCGGGTCTGCTGTAGCAAGAAAAAGACAAGGAGAACGCCGTCGAATAAGGAAATCTCGTGCGCTTGCTATCGAAGCACGTTTCATTCGGTACATGCACAGACCATCGGCCTCGGTCGCAGAGTCTAGGGCCCACAGCATGCCCCGGACTCTCCGCATTGATAGTCATGCCCCAGAAAGAAGTCAAAACAGAACACGTTGATCGCTGATGCAAGGCTCAATCGATGCGGAGTATTGCCTCAGTACCTTACTACGCTACTACGGGATCTGGACAAAGCAGAGCCTCAGGTTAGACAGTGATTTGCAGCTACAGACTCTTGGCCAGAATACCTGGACTTCTCGCCGGGCGTTGCATCTGGAGTCGGTCAGCACCGAGAATAAAAGGTTCCGAAAACGAAACAAGCAGGCATACCACCGACCGCCACGCGCCTTGGCCATACCCCACGTTCCTCTTGGCACATAAAGTTCTCCTTGGCGATCGGCCACACACCCCACGCGACTGGGGTCTGGGGATAGTTTTTTCTCCAGACCAATCGATTTGGGCTGTAGAGTCTGCTTGGAACGGTCAGACCGTTCGCCAACCGACGGAGAATGGAATGAGAAGGAGGTACGCGGGGCGCACAGAGCCTGAATGGTATAAAGCAAGGCAGGTCTGCTACCATCAATCACCATCTCACTCCTCTCACTACCTCTCTTTCCCATCCTCCTCTTCTTACCTCTCAATCCGACAACATGGGTGCTGGAGGCAAGCCAGTCAACATCTTCACGTTCAAGAAGAATGGAAATGAGCCCCCAGAGGTTCTGAACTGGAAGCTATGGTTCGCTGTTCTCTCTTTCGGTATCATGGGTGCTGCCCGTGGTATCGATGAGGGTTTGATCTCTGGAACATTTGCGACCAAGCACTTCCAACACTCCCTTGGCCTCAACAAGCTCGACACCGTAGACCTTGCTCAGGTCAAGGCCAACGTTTCCGCCATGGTCCAGATCGGCTCGGTTGGCGGTGCCCTCTTAGCCTTCGTCCTTGCTGACCGCATCGGTCGTCTCTGGGCCACTCGCCAGCTCTGCCTTGTGTGGATGCTCGGTATCGTTATCTTCATGACTAGCACTGTCGGAGGCAAGGGCCGCTTGGGTCAAGTGTATGCAGGACGTTTCATCGCTGGTTTGGGTATCGGCCAGACCACTGTCATTGCTCCTGTCTACAGTATGTTTACCCAACCCCAGACATTTGAAATAAGCTGACTTACACGACTACAGTCTCTGAAATCGCTCCTAAGTCCGTGCGTGGTTTGTGCACCTGCGTCTTCTCCGGTTCCGTCTACATCGGTATTATGCTTGCCTACTTCGCCTCTTGGGGCAGCTCTCTCCACATCCCCAAGACTTCGCCCACCTCATGGGAGGTTCCTACCTCAATCCACTTGATGTTCGCTGGTCTCATCTTCATCCTTTCGTTCTTCAACTACGAATCGCCTCGTTACCTGATCAAGGCCGGTCAACGCGAGCATGCGGTAGCCAACCTGGCTCGTGTCCGTGGACTGCCCATCGACCACGAGATTGTACAGGGCGAAATCGCTGATATCGAGAACCAACTTCACGAGGAACAGGAAGCCACCATGGGCCAAGGTGCCATGGGTTATATTAAGGAGATGTTCTTCATGCCCAACAACGCCTATCGATTGTACATCGGCCTCGGCAGCCAAATTTGTGAGTTTACAAGGAGGGAATGATGCTGTTCGCTGCCGAATATTTGCTAATTTTTGCCTCTAGTGTCTCAATGGTCTGGTGCCCAGTCCATGACCGTTTACGCTCCTGACTTCTTCGCTCTCCTCGGAACCAAGGGTCAGAACGAGAAGCTCTTCGCTACTGCCATCTTCGGTGTTGTCAAGTTTGTCGCTGCCATCGCCTGTGCCCTCTTCTTGGTCGACTGGATCGGTCGCAAGCGCTCTCTCAGCATCGGTATCGCCTGCCAGGCCATCAGTATGGCCTACGTCGCTGCTTTCCTTACCGCTGTCCCCGGCATTGAGGACAAGGGTTTCGAGTTCAGCAAGAGCCAAAAGTCTGCTTCTACCGTCGCCCTTGTCATGATCTACCTTTCCGGTTTCGGTTGGGCCATGGGTTGGAACTCGATGCAATACCTCCTCAACGCTGAGATCTACCCTCTCCGCATCAGAGCCATCTCCTCCTCGCTGGTCATGTGCTTCCACTTCGTCAACCAGTACGGTAACTCGCGCGCTGTCCCTCTTATGCTCCTCGACCACAAGGAGGGCGGTCTCGGCCCTGCCGGTACCTTCTGGCTCTTCACTGCCATCACCATCATCGGTGGAATCTGGGCCTGGTTCACCATCCCCGAGACCTCTGGCAGATCCCTCGAGGGTATCGACAAGCTGTTCGAGCTTCCCTGGTACAAGATCGGTCGCTTCGGTGCCCAAGAGGCCGAGATCAGCGACCAGTACGAGGCCGACAAGATCGACGAGAAGAAGGCCAACGTTCAGATCATCGAGCGCGCTGTCTAAAGCAGAATTGTATCTGGGGATCTGGTCAGATCTGGTTTTTATGGGACTTGACAAGCTGTTTTTGGGGAAAGCCTCTGTCATGCTACGAATTGTATATACCTCGTGTCACGAAACACTTATGAACATTTATTTCTTCGCTTCAACTTCTTGATTCTCGTCTCATTCTTTCTCTATAGTGACTGCGTAAAGATGACTTGGTATACTGCGTTCCGATGTTTGACCCTAGAGATCTGCTGATCCTCGTGGTCCATCGGCCGACTGTCGTCCGAGGTGGCCTGCACACCTACAACCTTATTTTGAAAGTATACTCTACATAGCACTCCGACGCAGACCCCGCATCATAGCTGTTGATATGTAGCTTTTCGATCACGACTCTATCTCTTTCTCTGTAATGACTCTAAGGATCCAAAATGGCAACCGGGACATCGAATCTCTCATGCCTTCTCTATGGTCCCCACGATGCTAGATTCGAGGAACGGGAAGTGCCCGTAATTAGTGATCCTCACGATGTGATCATTCGAATTGCATATGTTGGTGTTTGTGGCAGTGATGTAAGTCTCTCGAGTCACGGTCAAATCCTCTGTTCTGTCCACATGGATCCAGAGGAGAGGCATGAACTCTGAGCACGATGTTCAAGCTAATACCACCTCAGGTACATTTCTGGCACCATGGTGGAGTCGGCCTAAAAGTCTCTCCCTCAAATCCCTTGACAATGGGCCATGAAGCTTCTGGAACAGTCCACAGTGTCGGATCTGCTGTAACAACTCTCTCTCCCAACGACAATGTCTGTATCGAACCCGGCCTCCCCTGCTCTCGCTGCAAATCCTGCAAATCTGGTCGCTATAACCTTTGCCCTGACATGGCTTTTGCAGCTTCCCCTGGTCCTGGCCCTGCTACACATGGTTGTTTGTGTGCTTACTATAAACTCACGGAAGCTCTTGTTTATAGGTTGCCAAAGGGTTTGAGCTTAGAGGAGGGGGTACTCGTGGAGCCGTTGGCTGTTGCTGTGCATTCGATCAGACTGGCAGATGTCAAGCCAGGGCAAAAGGTCGTGGTGTTTGGAGCTGGCCCGGTAGGAATTTTGTGTGCTGCTGTGGCTCGTCAATTTGGTGCAGTGGAGGTCATCTCGGTGGACACGAATGCGGCGAGACTAGATTTCGTCAAGGACTTTGCTGCTACAGGTGTGTTTACACCAGATACGAAAGCGGACGGAGCGACCAACGCCGCAGCGATTGTCGAGCGCTTCCAACTTGATCGCGGAGCTGATGTCGTTATCGAGGCCTCTGGCGCCGAGCCTTGTGTTCAGATGGGCATCCATGTGTTGGCACCTGGAGGTACATACGTGCAAACAGGTTGCGGAAAGCCGAACGTCATGGTACCGCTGACGAAACTTGGGGAGAAAGAGGCAGTGGTCAAGGGATGCTTCAGGTATGGAACTGGCGATTTCGAGTTGGCCATTGGGTTCCTGAAGGATGGTAAGATTTATGTCAAGAAGTTAATCTCGAGAACAGTTGCATTCGAAGAAGCACCTAATGCTTGGGAGAGTGTAGGCAGTGGCGAAGGGATCAAGACTTTAATTCGCGGTGTCCAGCATTGAGGGTGCTGATCCTCGTCGAGACTGGAGAATGTCGCTCTACAAAGGCTGCTGAACGATCTGGGATGGCTCTTGCCTGAGTGTGGTTGTCTAGAACTGCTGGTCACAAAGTTGATGTTTATTGATGCTAACGGAAGAACTCTGGCTGTTGGGAACGATTGGAATACTGTACGCCGAATCGTTCCGAGCCGTGATGAAGTCAACAGAATTTTCACAAAAACTTTTCTCTGCTTTGTTCACTCTTGTTCTTGCACACTACGATACCTTCGACAGATGCTTCGCCAGATGTTCTGACGATTGGCTCAATGTGTCGCCATGTTCCTAGGGAGGAAGCGCATCCAGAGCACGATCACTCAAGAATCTGCTTGCCGACTGCGATGCGACGACCAAGAACGGTGGCAGGCTTAAGGAGTGTTGCCCGAGGAGTTGCCCTCCGAAGCAGCATACTTGTTGCGTCTGGAAGCGCATTGTCATATACAAAAAAGCCTTAATGGTCTAGTGGTATGATTCCTGCTTTGGGTTTATCTAAATTGCAGGAGGTCCCCGATTCGATCTCGGGTTGAGGCCTTTCTTTTGCATTTTCTCCAGGTAATATCCCTTGCATGCTACGTTTTTGCATCGTCACTCTCTGGTAACAGGCTGAAAAATCTCAAGAGCGCGTTAAGCTGTTTTACTGTTTACAGTTGTTATCGTGAAGCAATCTCTCGCCCGTCTTACTCAAGGCCTGTTTGATGCAGCAACGCAGAGCTGGCTCACTGGTAAGTGAGAGACTTTGTAGCGAATCTTTATAACACACAATACATAGTATTCACATCATCCGAACACGCATCAATTATCAAGAAGAGAAAGGATTAAAGGTTTATGAAAGAAAAAAAGTTATATCATGGTAAAAGACTCGAAGCAACTCCGTGATATGTATACACTATGCGTCAACCTGCCTTAGGAACAATTGTAGCAGCACCAACCGACAAGTGATGAGTAGTAGCACGTTCTACCACACCATTTGCACTTTGGAGGTGGAGGCTTGGGGAGGTTGGTGTTACCCATGTTTGACTGTAAGGAGTTTGTAGTGGTAAGTGTTGAGAGTGTGTGTTTTTTGCAAGCGCTACTACTTCTAAACGACTCATCCGTTCTAGATAGGTACGATCAGGAGTTAGTGTTTTGATGGTAAGTGTTTGCTGGTTAGGGTCCTAAATGAATAATAATAAAGATTCTCCCAATCATCTATCTTGTGCATATTTGCATCATGAGACAGAGAGTACTGTACTACGTCCCGTGCAAGACAAACTTGTCGTCTTAATAACGTTGGCAGTCATAGGCGACAAAAGATATGCGGAACAGTGGATATATTTCAAATTCTGGAAAATAGCCTGGCCATACCATACAACTTGACATAGTGTATAACACCACAGTCTATCATTCTTACCAAGTCGGCATGACAAAGAGACCATTAAAAACTATAAAACACCTGGAAGCATGGGTAGAAGACAATCAATATTTGTTATCATATTAGAGCAGACAAAACAGATATATTCATACATGCCTCCATAGTGTCGTTACCTACCAGAGGCAAGACAAACTGATTAGATTAAGTTGACGAAGTATTTGCACGCATAGCCCTCACAGAAGCCATCATCTCGTTAATCTCCCGCAAGGTAGCACTGGCCATCTCGACGCTGACGTGGGTTAGCAGACTCTCGAGTCTCAAATCCCAATCTTCAGCAGATTCCAGCGTATTGTGTCGCTCGGCGTATCCTTCCAGCTCTCTTATGATAGACTGAAGCTTTTGTTCAAGCAAGGTCATCTTCGGCGGACTGGGCAGGAGATCGATCTCATTGTAAATTGTCTCGAGAGAAGGTCCAAGCAAGTCTATACGAGAGATTCTTTGCTCTTGATCAAACAGAAAGGATTCGATGATCTCGGTCGCATAGTCCAGTATCTTGATGGTGTCAGCAGATGGGCCTTGAGTCAAAAACTTACGAATGTGTTGTCTATACTTTTTGGCAACGTCCATGAGCTGTTGATGACGCTCCAACGCAAAATCGTAAGCTGTTCTCGCAGCGAACCAGGGATCGGGCTCGTTGTAGCGCAATATGGCCAAATCGTAAGAAGGTGGGCTGGGCATGTCGTTCATCGCATCCTCGTAACTAGGCAACTCGTCAGCAGGTCCTGCAAGATTCTCAACATTGGAACACGATTCATACGCCGTCGGTTCAGGAAACCGAACTCTGTCAACTGGAATCACGGGCTTGGTGTCAGAGAAGCCCGGGTGAGCAAAGGGCTCTGGATAAATGTCATCAGGGTTACCGCCGTCGTTGGCTTCAGTCAGGCATGTTTGGCATGAGCGGTATGTAATCAGCTTGGAGATGATAGGGTTCTGGCAGACGGGCGAGTCCACTTCGTAAAATTCAACTTGACAACCTAGCCAGTTGATCTCAAGAGCAGTCTCCTGGCGGCACAATTCGCAAAAGACGTGGACCTGGACTCCCCAGCACATAGTGAGTGTGAACTTCGAGTTGGGTTTCTAGTTGGTTGTTAGTGAATTGCGAGACCTGTCTCTACTTACACGGATTTCTCGTTATCTCGGTGATCTGAGCTTCTGAACAGACATACAGAAGGTGATTCATATATGCTCGAGAAACAATATCTGAAGGCTCTTTGTTCGAAAAGTACAATGCTGAATAGAACAAGGACATCTTCGAATATCAAAGAAATGTCGAGAACAAGAACTCAAGGAACTTCGAGACCACGGCTTTGTTGCCTTTGTAGGTCTGATACAACCTTTGTGAATTGCCACGCTTGGCTGGCCTCCGATTTGACAAGTTTGTTCCTATCTCAAGGAATCTTGATAACGTATCATTATTGTTTCATTATAAATACAATATACTCCCTATCCTTATAAGCAAACACAGCAAGTATTATACAGTGACCTGCACCACTTGATGGAGACCATACTACAGACCATAATATCGTTGGATCATGACCGTGCGATTCCTGACCAGCAGAGACTCGTGGTGATGTAAAGTCTGATCTATGTCTCAACAGTCCTCTTGAGAACCTAGTCCTCCTTATTGTCCCATCTCAATCTCGCGACGTCGTTCTTCACGGGAAGAATTACGTCGTGAGTCGTTAGTGACCCAGCTTGCGTTGCGTGTGCGCCACGACAGGTCGTCGATTGAACGAGTCGATAGATGGTTTGCACTAGTGGGAGCGTAGTAGCCATTCAATGGCGACTCTGTTTCATCCACGTCAAAGTCGATGCGATTGAATGGACTGGTAGCTGGAGAAATCTGTGGTTCGGGCTTGTGCAGCAGATCTGACATGCGTCGTCTTTGTAATTCACCATCATTGAGTGGTTGCTCATTTGGTGGTGTCACAGCCACCATAGCCGGCGGCGTACGTGCAGCTGGGTACATGTTTGCAGAGTGATTCTCGAAGTAATTCTGGGTATGGTATGACCCTGCGGCACTCGTGTTGCTAGGTCGGCGTAAGAGGTTGATGTCGTCCGAATGAATGTTCTGCTCAGGCTTCGGCCGTCTAAGTCGGCGGCGAGCATAGATGCAAAGTATCGTGAAGAGAAATGCTGTCGTGGCGGCCCCGATCGTGGTAGCCATGGCCGCTACATTCCATTGGAAGCGGGTGCTGATGATGAAGCAGTACGGCACATTCAAGAAGCCGATGAGGCAAGCAAAAATGCAGGGTATAAAAACATGCTCTGCACTAAAGGCCCAGCTACGACTGCCGAAGCTGGTGAGTGCTGCAAGAGAAAATCCGAGCGCCAGAAGGCCGATACCGAAGCCACCTAGGATCGTCTTGGATATTCGCAGTTGTGGTTGCGAGTCGAATATTGAAGGGATCACGAGAAAGCTATGGGGTCAGCCGACATCTGCAAGTTACAGTACAGTTAGTGACCTACCCTCCTAATATCAAACATGAAGCACAAATCGCTATTATCCGCCAGTACCACTAAGCATAATCAGTCCCTGACGATCATCTATCCGTCTCATTGACCTACTCGAACACTCTTGGGCTTATTGGCACTCAGAGTTGTATAGCGCATCTTGGCAGAGCGCGGGTGCGCACTAGACACAGGCGGGTATAACCAGACGAATACTCTTTGCAAGACCCTCGGGTTCGAAGAAAGTGCGACGCGCGTCCGGGGTGTTGTTCAGATATCGACGGCTTGGTGCACTGCGGCCCGGAGAGGTAGGAGAGGACGAGCGAGAAATGCTTGTTTGGTGAAGATGGTTTGAGGGTGATCAAGGTTGAGAGCAGCGATCGTATGTGTGCGAGAGAAACGAGTGACCGAAAATGATGGTGGAGGGGTGTAGATTATTGTAAGAGACGGAAGCAAGAGGCAGGTCAATGGCAGTGCTAAGGCTGAGGCAGCGGTTAGCCGCCAAAAGCGATGAGCACCAGCCACAAACTTGGGGGATGATGCAGAGGTGCAGCTAACTCGTATATGGTCGGCGATACAGAGTGTCACAGATATTTTCCAAGGAGAATGCAACAATCCCAGACTGACAAGAGTCGTCTTCTAGGCAGCCCATGGGAGGAGAGCTAGCACGCCAAGCCAAAGATATTGATTGATTGGCGGCGACTGAGGACATACCGAGTGCTCACTTACGAGTCTTACTGGAGCGGTGCAAACATCTGGCAGGAGTGTTAGAACAGCAGAAGAAAGAGCAGTTCGCGCGGAGAGCCTGTCACTGGTAGAAGTGAGTCGCACCTGCCTTCGGGACAAGATGTGTTGGTTGCTAAACGAGTGGACTGGGAGGAGGGAAAGCACAGACCAAGCGCACACACGTGACGGCCCACATTCGAAAAGCTGCGCGCACAAGGCTTGATATTCAGAAGCGACTTCCAGTATTCCAACCCTCTTACCACCCACATCCGACAAAATGGTACGGCCCCTCGCAGACGACATATATCGCTACGACAGACACTGACAGACCATGTGAAGGCACCCGCAGCAACCGGAGCCAAGAAGCAAAAGAAGAAGTGGTCCAAGGGCAAGGGTACGCACGCCTCCTCTATTCCATCCATGCGCACACCATACACATCCCAGACAATCTCCGAAATCACCAAATATTCATTCTTATGATCCATCGCATCTCGAAGCGGCGCACTCGCACTCATCCAAGCCACGAATTCGCACCTCCTCCGAACACCGCTATGGACTCGCAAGAAGGAACAGTTTCGCTGACATGATGCGCACACAGTCAAGGACAAGGCCCAGCACGCCGTCATCCTCGACAAGGCCACTTCGGACCGTCTCCAGAAGGAGGTTCAGTCCTACCGCCTCGTCACCGTCGCCACCCTTGTCGACAGACTGAAGATCAACGGCTCTCTTGCCCGCCGTTCGCTCGCCGAGCTTGAGGAGCAGGGCCAGATCAAGAAGGTCGTCAGCCACTCCAAGTGCCTCGTCTACAGTGCGTTTTGATCAGCTTCCACACTCACCATCGACCCTACTAACTTCTAACCAGCCCGCGCTGTTGGCGGCACCGACTAAATTCGATCATGACGACTCACGCATTTGTCCGGATGGATTGAGGTCATTTTTTGACGACGACAATAAGAAAAAAGAAAAGATATCCCGTCGGTTTTAACGCTGGTTCTGCTTTTCTATGGGAGTTTTTCAGGTGTCGAACTTCGGTTGAGGGTCAAGGACCCTCCTCGGGGACGGATTTGCTCCACTTCATCAGCAAAAGGGCGCTTTCTTCCATAGGCCGCAAAAGCAAATCCACCGGCTTCTTTCGTCAAAAGTTCTCTTCCTTTGACTTGTGAATGTGTGTCTTGTGTCTCGTGTACACTGCGCTCTTCGCTGCCATTACTCGTACGTTTTACTCTCTCCGCTTACCTCCTCACCTCCCCCACTCCTCTTCCCCTTGCAATGATGAGACATATTATCAAACAGTTATCCCTGTCTGAAGACTATTGTTGAGAATTATTTTTGATCTGATACTGCACTCCTCCGTCTTTTCTATCAAGCACATCATTCAACACCTCTGTTTCAGAACGCTGACCGAGATGCAATACAGATGACTACCTTGATGATAAACAAGTTGATAGCGAAGCCCGAAATGATAATATTGAATTATGAAACTCGACATTGCTTTCCTTACGTATTGTGATACTGTCTTCTATTTGAACACCAATGACACTCATGCAAAGATCAGGCACGATGACCCATAAACAATAACCAAACTACTCTAGTACATGGCAGTCAACCGTTCTTCATGCTAGATAATATGCACTCTTCCACTCGAACCCTACACTTCGAGGGGTTGGTCCACGACACGACTGACAATGCATAGGAGACCATCATCCTCTAGTGTTACATGCTCGAGCCTTCTTGAAATGATCACATCCTACTAGATCAGAATATATACCGTAGCTGTGCCTTGATATTCAGTTGTAGTGGTTGATATGCTTGTTGTCCATAAGACCCTGCTCCAAAACATCAATTCGGGATAAAGATCGAAGGAGGGCCATACGCAATATCGGACAGGAAAGAAACACTCAGGTGTCAAGGAATACGCGCGAGTAGGGTTGCGTTCTTCGTCAGACGCAAAATATGCAAGAAGCACTTATGAGTTGAAGGGTCAGAAACAAGAAGACTACATGCCCTCAGAGATGGCGACACATCATGCATATCAACAATGAAACGTGAAATGAAAGGTATCGCATCTACATGAATGTTATGGAAGAGCAGGACAGATACAAATGGTGGTGTCTTTCTATCCGATTGACGACTCGTCTCCTACTGCTGCTGCTTCTTTTGAGCAGCGGGACCCATTTCCTTGCTGAAGGCCATGTACGACACCTCGAGGTTTGCAATGGCGCTGATTCCAACGTAGAGGATAGAAAAGAGGAGGATGCTAACAACACCGCCCATGAAGATTCCTGCATAGAACGTTAGCTCAATGTTATGTATGACTGTTGATGAGGCGACAAGGCGTACCGGGTGAGAGGAACTGGTACTTCTCAAACAAGGCCAAGTCGGCCTGCGGGTTTGAGGCGTTGCTGGCGCGAGAAACGTGGGCCTCGAGATCACGCTTGAGGTCGGTGTGCATGTTGGACGGGTAAGGCTCGTCCATCTCGTACTGTTCAGGATGCTGGAACTGGCTCGAGGAGAGGTTGTCGAGAGTGGCATAAAGAACGGTATAGGAGTCGAGAGTTGCGAGCAGCGAATTCAGGTACGAGTCGGCTTGGAGCAGAGCGGATTCACGATCGTCGTTGGCGGTAGGCAGGGTGGGGAACTGGACGTGAATGGCGTCGTAGGGCTTGGTGGGAATTTCTCCCTCTGTCTCGTGGTCAGTATGTCTTTCGTGAGCGAGCAGAAGAAGAATCACGTACTTTCGCCGCTCAGTAGCAATGTGCTCGCAGTGTTGCATTCGCGGTTGATTGAGGCTACCAGGGCCCTAGCATCGACATGTCCCACAACATTCTTGGCGGCAAAGATAGACTTGACGTTGTTGTCCTTGGCCTCGAGGCGGCGGCGCAGATGCGGTGTGGATTTGGAGAGGGTCAAGTCGTTGGAGTTTACGCCAGGCTGCGATACGACGACGTATGTGTTGGATGGGCAGCCCTTGATCTGGAGTTCAATGCTCTCTTGCAGTGTCTGCGCGCTGATGACATTCACGTTGGCATTCTTTGCGTCCAGCCTGCGTCTATTAGCATGCGTACACGATAGTTTGGCGGCTGGCGGACAATCTTACTGGCTGGTCGAGTAGAGCACGAAGGGCGAAGCGTCCTTGAAAGCGTTTGCGGATTGCAGAGCCAGAGCGGCCGCACTCAGGTACCTCAACAGCATGGTGGTATTTGTTGTTGGAGTCTATTTCAGCTCGTCGTCGCGTTCGCCCTCGACCTTCTGACGTTGTTGCTGGAATCACGCACGGATCCCGCTTCAAACCACGGCATATCCCGTTCCTGCCTCAGGCACTCATCAGGCACTCCTTCCCCTCCTACCACACTTCTACCACAACTTTGCTTCACTATCCTGAGCTAGTAATACGATCATACCCGTCGAGGACAACTTGCACAAAATGCATTGGTCTTCTCAAGCACTCGAATATGGGTGCCTTGCGGGTCTACGCTGCTTCACAGTAACAGCTGGGATGCGTGAGTTAGTTTTCCAATGCTAGCCTATAACAATCCATGAAGACGTCCAAAAGCACCACAATCAACTCTATGGGATTCGAGCATAGTCAAGAGTTCAGACAGCACTTGAGTCATATCACAATGGATAAAGAGTACTCGCTCGAATATTGTACATGAGTTTTTCTCCCACCTCTTCCACCAACAGCACAACGAACAAACATCATGGACAACGCAAAACTTGCCTGGTAAAAATCCACCTGGATCTCCCTGACTATCGAGGGAGACCGTAAGAAGCTCATCACCCCTGCTCAACGAATACCCTCCGGCCTTGCTTCGCAACATCTTCAACTCCCAGTTTAACTCGCTTTTGGAAGCATACGACACGTATGGCCCTCACAAAGGTGTCTTCGTCCCTCGTCTAGAGCCCTCGAATGGTTCAAAAGTCGTCTTTGAGATCCAATGGGACAAACTTGGCGATGTGTTGGACAAACAGGGCACAGCACCCGATCCGATCGTCGAACAGCCTCCTGAAGCACAATTTACCATCAACTTGGACGCAGACGTGGCTACGGAACAGCGTGTACATCTGACGCCACTCCAGATATGTACTCAAGCTGAAGCAGAGTTTGAACGTCGTGAGAGCCTCAAGAAACGGGAAAGAACAGGACTACTTGAACCGTTGGCTTCAGGAATACCTCGCCATATCACTGGTATCGAAGAAGTGTTCGGCGATTTGGAAAAGCAAGCCCAGCACTTGAAGAAACTCATTCATTCCCTGTGCCAAGAACAACTCAAAAATCCGGAACTAGAGAGCCAGGAAGCAAGAGATGCCGTGGATGCTTTGGACCGAGTTGAATCGATATTGAGAGCTCTCTTTGGTGTCGATCACCTTGTCCAAATTCGCAAGTACAGCATGATCATGTTCACCTACTCAAACGCGATTGCTTGCCTGCCACATGTTACCAATTTCTGTACGATGATCATGTCAGGGAATGCAAGCAAATCCCCACAGAATGATACACTTTTCAGTTATGGTGATCACTCTTCTGGGCAAATCAGCGGAAGTATGATCGGGCAAAACAATCAGCAGAAATCTAGCCTTTTCAGTGGTATCGCTACCCGCACATTTAGTGGTCTTTTCGGAACCGCTCAGACTCAGCATGACTACAAGGGCAAAAGCCTTTTCGATCCAAGCAACAACCACAATCAAACTTGCAAGAGCACCCTCTTCGGGGCTTCCATGGCACCCAATGGTGCTCTTTCTGGCGCTTCCAACACTTTTGGCACTCCCAACACCGCTAACGGTTCTCTCTTTGGAACTCCCACCAATCCATCTACCACCCCGTGGTTTGGCTCTGCGTCGTTTAGCTCTGCTCTATTTGGATCTGAGCCATCCAGCTCATCAGGATGGAACAATCGTGGAGACGGCAGAAACGGGTGGCCGACTTTCCCTCCCAACACGCCCAAAAGTGAGAAAGGAGATGAAAAAGCAACCTAGAGACCGTACCTAAGACTTGGACGCTAGGAGAACGGGAAAGAGGTCAGATCAGATGCTGATGGAGGAGGACGGGTGGGACGGACAGTATTCGATGGTACGGAGATCAGATCAAACGATCCCAAGCCGTATATAATTTTATATAGGAACAACACAGTCAACAACCAGTATCCCAAGACAAACATGTATCTTGTCATATTGTGAGTTCATTGATTGAGTAATCAAGGGTTGACAACGTCAGAGCACCTCTACATGGAAGCTTCGTAACACAAGAACATAGTGTCAAGAGACTCATCACTAGGTTTCGCAAAGGAAAAGTTTCAACCTTTGAATGGTAAAACTGAACAAGATAGTTCAACCATGTATTTGCGTGTGATGCAATCTCGTACGTTGTGGAAGCAAAAGAGAAAAAGAAGAGGTTGGGTGACGGCAGAGTTTGATGAATGAAATCCTCATGTGTCGACCTAGCTGATGCATCATGTTTATCTTGGTTATATCCATAGGCTTGATGACCATATTGCGAGGCCTCTTGCATCTGCCATGGGCTGTCATGCCATTATCTGAATCGTCCTCGTTTTCGTAAGCGCCAGCCTTCTTGCTGCCAATCTTACCCTTCCCAGCTCTTTTCGTAGACTTCGAAGTGGAATCTCTGCGTAGTGAATATTGTCCAATGCAAGATGGTGTTTTTGCGAGAGATAAGATCTGCGCTTACCAATCCTTGCTCGTTAACGAACTGTAGGTGGTATTGAGAACGCGAAACATTGGATTCTATATGTCTGCTCTGAAGTCTTCAACTTACCTTGTTGTGACAATCCAGGGCTTTAATGACGTACACAAAGAAGGTGTCATTGTTGCGAGATGGCCATCTTTCAAATCGAGAAAGCGCGAGTGAGCAAGCCAGAATGAAGGGACGAAGACAAGAGCCATCCAGGCCACACGGCAGGCAGGAAGAACCCGGTCCAGACCGAGTCAATCTGGCTCTGACAAGAGTGCAGAGAAAAGGAAAGGACCGAGAACTTGACAAAGAAGGAGCCAACCAGCTAGCAGCCTCCAGGCAGCCAGAGTAAGAAATAAACGAGTCACGACAAAAGCCATGGAATACAATCACCCTTTTCTACGAGATATATCAGAAGCTGGCAATATCACCCGATGGTCTCGACCAAGCAAGCCACAATACCAAGCGAGCCACAATACCAATGTACATTGCATGGCGTCCTTACACCCGAGTAAGCCAGCATCAAGCCTGTCCAGAACACCATCAAGAAGCCATCAAGCCATCAAGCCATCTCATCTGCTTCCGGGTCCGACATCCGATGCCTCTGATTTGAGAGCAATCGGCGATGAGCATCAGGGACATCTGGACCCTGTATAATCGCTCGCTTCTCGATGATAACGAGCTCATCTAGCGGCCGTCCAGCCAGACCGGCAACATTACATGAAACGGACGTACCACGCAAACTGCCGGAGTTTCAGGGCGAGCGGGAGCACCTCCGTTGTGTGACACAAAACAAGGGTCTTTTCTGACGAAAAGACGAGAAAATGGCGTGCGTGCAGGTGGTTCTAGACCTCAAAGGCTGGAGCCAGGTTCTAGGCCTTTGCGGTGCATGAGCTGCCACGCTATTCCAAGGAACATGTGGTGCTGGCTCCTGTTCATGCACCAGCAACATGCAGCGTACACGTCGAAAAGAAAAACACAAGAAAACGAGAGCAAGAGGCTAGATTGTTGCAACAAAACAAAGACGTTGTCGAAAAGAAGAGTTGTGGAAGGTCGAGACCTTCGCCACGTCATTGGTCCTTTCGTCTCGGCCAGTCGGAGGATTTCTGTTTGACATCCAACCGCAACGTCGTGTCTGGTCTTTCGTCCTTCAGGGCGAATGAGTATACTAAATAAGTAGCCGTCGCCAAGAAGGACAAGTACTCGAGATGAGGTTTGACTGATTTGATTAAATAGTTATTCTAGCCAAGGGAGGATGTGTAAACACCTGCCATCCATACAAGTGGATGGCTGGAAGAGAAATACGGAGCCAAGAGTCGTAGGCACCTAATGCTAGTTCGTGGTTCTCGAAACATTTCCCTTTCCAAGACATTGTCATGAACCCGAATAACGCCGTGAAATAATCCATTTGATGCTCCTGCATTTGTCATAGGAGTTCTACCCGGAACTCCAGAACGCCTCGCTACTTGGTCAGAAAGTATCCCAATGAGAATGTTGATGCAACAGAAGAGAATCGAAATCAAACAAATAAGAGAGAACAAAGCAAAAGGGAGAATGTTGGAAGCAAAAGGCGGGATGTTACTCTCCACCCTCGACCTCGCTGCCGCTGCGAGCGCAGTATTCTAGAATCAGACGTTGAAGGTCCATGAGCTTGAATGGTTTGGTCATGAACCCCTTCATGCCAACTTTGGCGGCTCTCTCAAGGGCACCATCGGTTACGTCCGCTGTCACGGCTAGGACAGTCGGTGTACCGCCACAAGCGCCATTCTTGCCATGGCTCATGGCAAGAATCTTCTCAGTGGCTTCGTAGCCGTCCATGAAGGGCATCCAGAGGTCCATGAGCACAACGTCAACCGAAGGGTTCTTCGACATTTGTCGAACAGCCTCGGCGCCGTCGTATGCTTCGATCACTGTCTTGTAACCAAACTTGTTGAGCATACTGACGAGAAGTTTGCGGTTGATCTTGTTGTCCTCTGCGACCAGGAAATTTAAGGGGTACTTGGCAGCTAGATTGCGATCGATACCGTTGATCGATGCTGATGACTTGCGGCCACTTGCACTTGGTTGCTTGGGTGGAAATGACGGCATAGGTAAGGATTGGCTATGCTTAAGTCCTGGAGGACTTCTGACAGCAGGTGCCGCCGATGATCCGCTGGTAGCAGGTTTCTCTGTCGGAGAAGGTAAATCCTTGGTCGAGTTGTCGCTTCGAGTACGTGCATGTGAGCCGCTGAAGTTGGGCATGGGGGAAGGACGTCCATCTGAATCGATCGAATTTGACTGGCGCACTCTGTTGTGTGATGGTGTTCCAAAGGGTGATGGGGGACGAGTAGTGGTATCACCAGCCCTAAGCGGGATTCTCATTTCAAACTCAGAGCCCCGCTTAGGCCCAGTGGTGTCTGCGCGGATACAGAACAAATCTCCTCCAAGTTTTCGCGCTAGACCTTTGGCCACCAGAAGGCCGAGACCAAGGCCTTCGCTTTGACGAGTGAGAGATGGATCTTCTTGTGAGAATGGTTGGAAGAGGCGTGGGAGAAATGCTGCAGGGATGCCAGGACCTGTATCCGTACACTTGATGACGATGTATCGGGATTTCGGGCTCAGCTTTGCTAAGAGGGTAATGTTTCCTTGCTCCGTGAATTTAGTGGCGTTCAAAAAGACGCAGGATATCAGTTTGGCAAGATCTTTCTCGTCGGCGAGAATGGTTTCGGGTACAGCAGCATCCACAGACCACTCAATGAGTTTGGTTCTGGGCTCACCCTTTGCTGATCGCGTGCAAACTTCGATGATCTCGCCGAGATATGTTTCTTGAGCAATGGCGGACTCCGGTCTTCCTCCAACCTTCAAGCCCTCATTGACGACGTATTGCAAGACCCGACGGAGGTTCGTGTGTCTAACACCAGGAGCGATGGCACGATCACCTTGCAGAGCAGCAATCACAGGTCGAGGACTCATGGGCATTGTGTGCTGAGCGGCGCTTTGGGGAAGGTGTTCAGCTTCGTGGACACCCATCTTCATGCCCTCGGTGGGAGAAGCCTTTGCTGCGCGGGCGGCAAGAGTGGCCTGTACTTTAGATGGACTTCCTTCCGGCTCATTCTTAGGTTCCTCTCGGCGGCGTTTATTTGGTCTCGAAATGGGCAGATCGCTTCCAGCAACGAGGATTTCAGGATGAGAAGCATGACTAAAGTCAGGAAATTCGTCCAGAGCGTCTTCGTTGAGGGATGGTCCTGTAGGAATACCCAAGTTCATGTCGTAAGCATGTACGACGTTGTCAGCGGCCTCGACGGCACGACGCGAGCTATCTAGAGAGAGATCAGCACAGAAACCAAGAGCGAAGCGTAAAAAAAAAATCTACCTTGAACCGTCTCGATGTTCTCCTTTAGTGTTTCGAACACTTGGCGAACACCTGCATCCGTCTGACCTTCTGCGGCTTCTTGGACAGTGGCATACATAACATCAAGCATACCAACCACACCTTGCATGGGCGTCCTCAGTTCATGAGACAAGCTCTTTGCGTATGGTTGCAGAGATTGGGCGGCGGTGATGACTTCGTGGGGAATGACACGCGGCAGGTCTCTGGTGGCGGCTTGCTTGTCTTTGAACTCGGAACCTTGGAGCATGCGTTCCAGAATCGGATCTTCCAAAGCGTGTAAGAACATTTCAATCAAGGCCCATGAAAGTTTCTTCTTTGCAGCACCCTCGACAGACCAGATGACACCAAAGTGTGCAATACACTTGCCGTCAGCGAAGAGAGGAATACCGATGTAGGCTTCGGCAGTGACGGGCAACTTGTTGGGATTGTTGGCGAATATTTCGCTGACCTTTTCGGGAACGACAAAGACCTTGTCGTGACGCATGTAAGAACAGGGGCAGCCATATGCGTGGAATTTGAAGCCTTTGTCGACACCCTGCAAACCCTTGCCGTCGTTGTAGTAACAAGCGCTTGCCATCAGACAGGAGCCTGGCTCTCCAATCGGGGGCATCTCAATGGCCGAGTCTTGTTCGTCGACCAGGATGCGTTTGGCAATGAAGCAGAGTTGTGCTCCGAGAATTTCGGCTATGCGCTCGGATACGAAGGACCAAAAGTCGTCGTTGTTGAGCAATCGTAGCTTAGACTTGAGGATGACCAGCTCTTCCAGAATATTGCTGTCGACACTCGAAGGATACAGACGCTCCATGCCTGGACGGAAGTCTGGGTCACTGTCGTGAATAACGACATTTGGGGGCAGCGGCTGGCCCAGACAGATGGACTTTCGTGGTATGAAGTCGGGCTCCATGGCGGGGGTTCCGCGTGGCGGTCCAGCTCAGAGGGCAACTTGTGCTTCGTGACGAGGATTCGATATGGAGCGCGAGGTGCGGTAGCGGTCGTGTACTAGACGGCAACGATGGTGCTCGCCAGTGTCGGTGGTGGATGGACGAGATGGAAGGATGGACAATCGGGATTCGTGTCGAAGAAGGCGTCAGACTCAAAGTCAGAGTCGGGTTCAACGCAGCAGCGGTTTGGTAAGCATAATACCTAGGCCAAGCACAGAGACTTGGTCGGCGGAACAGACTGAAGTCCGAGAGTTCTCAGGGAACGGTCGCCTACGCAAACCGCTCAAGTCGCGAGGGTGTGCCCTTCTCCACTCCAGACAATCTAGACCGTCGACGAGCGTCTAGCGTCCAGGGCATGTCTTGGCCATCTGCGAGACGTCATTTCGACCCTCTGCCTGCGACAGCGGCCTTTTGTCTGTTCTAGAGGTCGACAGATGCATCAATCCACACGCATCCAGACGCCGCCCAGGCCAGCCTCGAAAGCAGTGATATCTGTGAACATACACATTCGTCTTCTCCATCTCTCTCCGCCATGCCCTTGGCTCCACCGCACATCAAAAGCTTATTCGCCGACACCATTGGCTACCTAGCCGTTTTGCGCGACAGAGAGAAAGAGCTACCCAAGATCCGCCATGCCGGACATCCGACGTCATGTTCGTTCGACGAGTCTCAGCACCTCTAGCAGGCGCCGTTGAGCACGCGCTCCCTTTGCTCACAGGAAGCACTACTTCCTTTAAGTGCACCCGTCTCGTTCGAAATTCGAAATATCAAACCACACGTCCATCTTTTCTGCAACGAGCGTGGTAGATCTTACGACCATGCCGATCTCGTAGATCTTTGCTTGCGTGTAATTCCACGCGACCGACCTTCTGGCCAACGTCTGACTTTGTTCCATACGGCCGTCTCTTCTATCACACCTTCCCACCTTCCCATGACCGCTGTGTGCATCCGCCAGCTTCCTTGATCAATCATCATCTTCAGTAGTTGGCTTCCTGCTCTTCTCGCGTCAAGTCCGAGCTCTGAGCGAGTCCTGGCAATGATTCTGCAGGCGCTGATCTCAATTCAGGTTGCAGCTTCCTTCCTTGCAAAGTGTCTTTCGAAGCGCAGTCTTCATTTGACCCTTATCTTTTACACTTTTGATCGTGTGTGTGACAACACTATCAGCCACTTCCAAGGGGCTTCCAGAGTCTCCCAGCACAGGCTGCACAGCCTGTACGAAATCGACGATCTGTGTCGCGTTGTCGCCGCGACGTTGCGACTCGCAAACAGAGTGGATAGGTTTGTAAGCTGCGCCCTTCCTCCCTAGAGTAAGCTGCACAGCTTGCAGTGCGTTCGCTACACCTATCCGGATAAGCTCTCCGATATCCATTGTTAACACAACACGGTCACGCTCTCTACGGGTCTGAATACACCCCACTCTGCAATATCTGCTTAGCATAATATCGCCCATGCTGGTACCACAACCAAAATCTGACCAAAGAACGATTCGGGTTAGCCTGTCGTAGCGGACTCGCTCTCCGTATACCGGACAGCTTCTTCTGGAACGCCGTTAAGATGCCAAGACCTGATTAGCTAACAAGGGAGATATTCACACTTCTATGTGGTAGTTCAAAGAACGTCGGCCATCAAGGCTCTGCTTGGTCGTGAGGATGAGATCTCCTCTGTGGAGCTAGGCATCGAACTTTGTGCCTCGTGCGACGTCGCTCTTGTCTGGTGGACGGTGCGAGGGATTGTATTGCTAAACTCTGTGCTCCTCTGTAAGGGGCTTCTAACTCCTGTTGCCCTAACAGGCAACCTCTCTACGTTGCATCGAACTTGAACCTCAACAAAACAAAGCAGCGACTTCTCTGTGCTTCGGCCCTCCGATCCTATGGTGTCTGATGTGGCACATCAGAGACTCATGCCTTGTCAGTGAGAATGGCATCTAAGACCAGACACGACAATGTTGATTCCATCCAGATTGAGAATCCAATTTGCTGATTTCTAGGCATGCTATTAATGTCAACAACGCTTTCAGGTAGCCATGCATACTCAGGTGCGCCACATCCTTAGAGTTCCCAATGGCGCAAAACATAGAAGCCGCGGCTCCTTTCACAATCAGAAACATTATTGCAACGGCCAAGATCTCTCGTCGTTGTCCCTACCGACATGCGATGACTTGTGTGTTTGGCTTTTACAGATCATACAACACTCAGGCCGCGGGCGCCTAATCATACTCATACAAGCCAATTGAGCTTTTGACTCTTCGACAATAAGTTCAGTCTGGAAGTTTGATATGCACTACACACTGACGTTGCTACACTTTTGGCCCTTCTTGGTCATAACATAACAGTCACGTTATACTAGAATGCGTTTGAGATCCCTAACGTGCTTCTCAACATGCAGAACCAATATTCCCGAGACAAGGCAAGCTGGGTCTCGGATGCCATGGAAACCCAAACACAAACGAACACATATAACAACACAATGAGACGAGCAGAGAGTCTAGAAGGGTTACACCAGATTCTGTTGCAAAAAGGAAGAAGATCAATTAGCATTCAACCAGGTCAACAGCGTCACGCTGTGTGTCTTCCGAGCAACGCCGTATGAGTCAGGTCGGTAAGATACAACGTTATGCTCCTACAAGAGGTTCGAGAGATACACGGCCGTTGCACCAGTAAAAATGACGGACCATGACCCAAAACGGTGGAAGAAGCTTCACACCTTGTATCGCGAAAGTAAAAGTCGGGATGCTTCTTGGATTAGGAAGGTAATTTGGAGTTGAGTGATAAGTGTAGGAAGTCTCAGAGTCTTTCGCAATGCCGTGCTCGAGAACGGATATGACCAAACTAAGATTGCGATACTCCACTGAGATTACCATGCCTTTCTCATACTCGAACCGGCATCCAGGTCGCTTGGTCAGGAACTAGTCACAGTCATGGGAGTATGGAAGTGTACCGGAAGCTCAACTCTGAGGAAGAGTTGCGAAAATTACGTGTATAGCCAAGGGGGTTTAGGAAACAACTTCGGAGTGACTATTGTAGTTTCTCAATGGACAAGAAATGTTTGCCATATTCACAGATCTAATCTTTTGTTGAGACCTCGCATCTTTGGTGGCGGCCAGGTCTTCTTCTTGCTGCTCGGACTCATTGACTTCGTCCTTATTGCACAGGTCGTTGTTGTTGTCATTGGCAACAGGGTCGATCTTTCTGTCGACACTCGAGGTGAGGGCGGGAAAAGATTGTTTTTCATTTTGCTGAGCGGACGAGTTGGTACGATGATTTTTGTCTTGCTCGTCTTCTTTTCCTTCGGCGACGTGCACAGGATATCCGTCATTGTTGTAATTGTCGTCGAATTCTTCGGGGGGCTCAGGCGAGTTGCGGTCCCTTGCCAAGGTGATTCCCAGGGCGAAGTCATCGCACCGTCTGATTTTCCAGCCTGTCCAGGCGGCACCACGAGAAGCAGGCTTCCAGGGCAAGGGTTCGTTGGGGTCCATTGTGACTACTGTTACGTGTTGGTAACGATGTCAATGCATGGGCATAAAACTCACTAACTCTTTCAGGGGAGGGCGTTGAGGGAAGAAGAGAGTGGTTGCGCAGAGCACTGGGCTTGGTTGTAGCTGTTAAGATGCCAGGAAACAATCGATGTTATCCTTCACTATGTTGATGACTCTTTTGTTGAGACCCTGGAGTGTGATGTCCGTAAATTGTTCGTCAGGGCAGGTGCTGCTTGGTGTGCCGGCAGAGCAGAGCATCTGTTTCGTGACCGAAGCTATAGTATGGGGGTGAAAACCTGAGGAGCAAACAGCTGGATTACCTTTGGCAGTAACGTGGACATGAGCATGTCATACGAGGAAACGACCGTACATTCTACCTCTTGCCACCTCTTCCACCCCTGCCGCCACCTCTGCCTCGACCTCCCTTACCACCTCGTCCTCCTCTGCCACTGCTCTTCGGCCCAGTGATACCCTCAACATCTCTCTTACTCAGCTTCAGCGTGCCTCCGCTAAATCTTCCCACACTTGGGTTTCCAATACCTCGCTCCCTCTTATTACCACCTCCAAAGCCACCTCCTCTCCCATCTGTCCCTTCTCTTCTGACTCTCTCGAGCACAATACCATTCTCCTTGGCCTCCCTCCTCCTCTCAAATTCCTTGTCTTCCTTCTTCTTCTGAATGCCCACTCTTTGATGTTTGGGCATGTTTTTTTGGGCGAAGATAGAAGTCTTGGAGCCGAGTTCGAGTAAGCGCAAGTCGGTGGCTTTATGACGGTTCTTGCCAGATGGGTCGGTGGAGAGGGATGTGGCGTCTAGGAGATGAGATTCTTTGAGCAAGCGTTGCAGGGCGAGGTCGTTTTTGAGATCGTCTTGTTCTGTGGTGCCTTCGGCGTCTTCGTCCTTCTTTTTTGTTGGTTGCTTAGATGTGCTAGGTGCGTCTGTGGAAGCCGGTGGTTTTGAGGACTGTTTGGCACGAAAGGGAGAATGGTTAGCGACGGAGTCTTGCATTCAGGATACAAGATGGAGAATAGTAAGTACCATGAATGCTTTCAAGGCAGCTTTGTCTGCTCGTTCGCGCGCAAAGTTGGACATGTTGTGCTCGACTACTTCAATCTCATCCTCGTCATCCGCTTCCTCCTCTGAAAGGCCATCCCAATCCTCATCTTCGTCTTCTTCGTCTTCCTCCTCTTCAACTTGGGCTTCTTCTGGTTTGTCCTCCTCTATCGCCTTGAATCGTTTCTCGAATGCACGACGGAATGCCTCGTTCAGCGCTTCTCGGTCTTCCAAGTCGGATTCTGGTTCTGGCGCTGGAGGTGGTGGTGCTGCTTTTGCGATGGCGGCTTTTTTGGACGGAAGCACCGGCTTGGATGCGACTGCGCGCTTGCGCTTTCCTAGGGCGAGCGACATGTTTTTGTTGTATGCACGAGCTTGACTGATGGAACGAAGGAACAAAAAATGAATAAACCCATCAGGGTTTCGGGGAAGCCAAGACTTCTCCGCATGCCGATTTTTTCTTCTGACTCTTTGATTTAATTAATTCCTTTCACCATTGGAACGTCTCTTCTGCAATGAATGTTTCCCCGTTGTGTGACCCGCGAGCTGACAGCCAACCTTCCAGCTTCTCTGAAGTAGTATTATTACGAAGTATCGCTCTCTCCGGCTTCTCGTCTTCTTGCTATACCACTTCTATGATCCATTATCCTTGTGTCTCCATGTAGCAATTATTGCACTCGACGACTTCATTCCTCCTTTGGAGGAGGAATGGGTGGGTTGGTGGGCACGATCACTAATCCTGTCTTCCTGTGGAAGGTGGTGATGTCAAAGCTACAAAGCTGTCAGTGAAAATCATCGGCAGTAATAAATCTAGACGCACTCACACCTGGCCCAGTTTGAAGCCTACCTCCTCGATCGTGGTCTGCTGTTGAAACCCCCAAGATTCAATGTAAGGAATCACCCACTCCCTGGTCTTCTCAATTCCCGAATTCATGAAGTTGAGGAAGATTCGAGATACGAGACGCTGTGTACCGATCCCAAGCTGCTCGTCAATGTCATAGCCGCCGCGCTCAACGTAAAACTGGTCCAGCAGTCCCAGGAGCTTGTCAAGAAGACATTTGCTGACCCCCTTGCGTCTGTACCTGGGAGCTGAGTCTACGAAGACGCCAACCTCGACGGCGAAACGCAACGCTGTTCGTGCACCACTATACTCGTCAGCATAAGCAAAGCCGAGCACCGTGTCAACAGCAGGTCGGTCCTTGAAGCGTTTCCTGCCGCCATAGCCTCTCGGTGAACAAGCGACAAGGAACGGCAAGTGACCGCCTCGAGCACTCTCCCATCGACCCTTCATATCCATTATGCTGATAGGCTCTAGCTCCGGGGTGCACACGCTGTGCTGAATATAGTGGTTGTAGATGTCGGTGATCTGAGGAATGTCGCCGAGCTGGGCCATACGGATGAAGAGGTTGAGTACAGGCTTGATGCTGTTGTCGATCATCGGTGCTTCTACAATGAAAGATGGTTCTTTGAGCGGTTCCTCACGGCGTTGCTTGCCGCCTTCTGGTCCACCATTCCTTCCGAAACGGGCCATCATGAAAGCGTTAGGGTTCTGGAGGTATTGAGTGGTCCAACCTTGACTACCACGATCATTCTCGCGCGCGAGTTTGTCACAAAATGTGTCGTCGCGAGTGTCGCAGCCCTTGGTGTCTGGTTGAGTCGGGACAGACTGAACTGCCGCATTGTCAATCAGATAGCGATCCCAGAAAGGCCTGCAATCACCAAAGTCAGAATCGTCTTGGGGTCTGGGTGCTCCGCTGATCTGTTGCTGCCAGAATGATTGAAGCGTTTGACCAGCCTCAAAGATCTGAGGAGCCCAGGATCGCGGGACTAGTTCGGCCATAGACTTCGTGTCTTGTTGGGGTGGCAGGAAGTAGAGACGACCATTGACGGCATTGGACTTGCCAACGTTGAATGAGAAGTTGGTACTGTTTTTGGTTGTTGAGGTTGTGCCGAAGGGCTTGGGATCGACGTTGATCTTGCGCTCCCATTGTCGTATGGTTTCTTGGAGATTGTGATTTTTGTAGACGGGACGTTCATCCCAGATGGGAGGTGTAGAGAATTCGCCTTGCCAAGAATAGAACATGTGCGGATCGAGTGTGTCGCCGTAGTCGATCTGTTGCCCATCAGGAGGAGGCGGCAAGGCGGCGCCAGCCGTCATTTTCTTGAGGTCTTTGTCGCTGATCCATGCTGACTTCTTCTTGGGTTGTTTCTTTGCGTGAGCCATGTCTGTGTGGTTGAAAGAATGTTCGAGATGAAAGGTCGAGGTGGGACGAAGTCGGAAAGTTGAAGTTGGATGCGTCAGTCGCGGCTGCCTGCATTCGATAAAGTGAACGACAAAGCCCAAGTGACTTGGCTCTCGTGTCGATTGCAAACCACCAAAAACTCACTTATCGCAGTACGCAAACCTCGTCAAGTCCAAACGCCATCTTGTAAGAGTCCCCAACTCTTACCAGCGGACACCCACTTCAGCCAACCTTTGTTACTATCCAAGCTGACGATACCACGGATAGGGCTCCATTGCTAGCCTCGCCCTCTGTCTCGAAAGAACATCAATTCTTTCACGAAGGTCAATCAGCCTCCGCCAAGCAACACTTTGTTGTCTACTGCGGAGTTGCAAGAGCTCGTCCCTTTACCGATGGTGCCAATGATGGCAGATGATGCGGCTTCGTGCCTTCCGTGGAGCTGCCGTCGTTATCGTCGAGAGCCTTCGGCTATGGTTCCGTACTGATATGGCGGTGAGTAATGGCTCAGATATCTGGCACAACGTGATCGGGTTGATAGGCTACGCTGGATGAGAAGGCTCAAAAACTGGCGATAATACTCGAGTAGTACTTGATCGCAAGACACGAACCTGCCTCTCCATCTCCTGGTGGATTCGCGTTCTCATGATCCGATATGCTCCTGCTTAGAGAATGTTACTACCGCCGGCAAGCCCTTGTGAAGACACTCCGTCGACACTCTTCTGAGCTTTTTGATAGGCTGCCACGGCAGACGTCGCCCATTCTTCACCTGAGGTGAGAAGAGCATTGTCGCAATAGTCGCACTCTTACATCGTCACGACATTATGATCGGTGAGCTGTCTCAGCAGCTTGACTTCCAGCAATCCCGCAACGAGTTGCCGGGATGAGGCTGGGAATGGAACGGTGCTTGGAAGGGATGGCGAGAAGGTGTGAGGAGAACCAGCCTCAATCTGGGGAAGCTTCCATAGGAGGGTGGATTTTTACTGCGAATAGGGACGCCTCTAGCAGTACGGAAGACCAGAGGTCGGGAATTCACGAAGAACATCATATCAGTTGTAGTGAGTATGGAAATTAGACTGTAGGTACGAGTAGATGTGTTTCATAGTCTTACGCCTACTGCCCGAGTTACGATATGCAGCCTGTATATTATCTCATAGAGACAGCACATATATGGACTGGCGGGAAGCACAAGCAGAACTTGATTCTGGTTCGGTATATGTACAGGCTTCAGAAATTCTACACATACGAGCATGTATGAAGAAGATTCTAGTTGTTCTCCGCTCGCACTTTGCATACTGAACATTCCGGAGCAGAGGGTGGTGAAGTGGAGGATGTGGTCGATCAGCAGCATTGAACCTGGAGTCGACGTTTTTTGCTACGTCCGACATGAGAACCTGGCAAGACAAGTGAGAATATAGTACATCGAGCTCTAAATCTCACTTTCGAAAGCGACACAAGATAGCTGCGAATAAACACCATCCGGAATAGGAAGCCACGTGACACGCTCTTGATCTTTCAAACCACCTGCAGTCTTTTGACTCTTCTGTCTTTTCGTGTTCACTACGCCATCTGGACCAAATTTTGCTATCGCCATGTTGTCAATACTCCGTAAAGCGCGCCTCAAGGATAAGGAGATGCGGATTCTGATGCTGTTTGTAAACTCGAAATGGGGTGGCTGTAGTTGGCTGACCATCACATAGTGGACTCGACAACAGCGGCAAAACCTCAATAGTCAAAAACATCATGGGCGAGGACATCAACACGGTCTCTCCCACCCTTGGCTTCATAATCAAAACAATCGACTATGATGGGTGAGGTTGCCTGGTCATCTTTGGAGCAAATATGTGGAGCTGACAGCTGAGGTAAACAGATACAAGCTGAACATCTGTAAGGGAGTCTAGAGTGGAGTGCGAGATGCCGATAGCGAAACTTACACGGCTGACAGGGGATGTCGGCGGACAGAAGACGCTTCGGACATACTGGAAGAACTATTTCGAGAAGACGGACACGCTCATATGGGTCGTGGACGGCACAGACCGAGAACGGATTGACGATTGCCGACAAGAACTGGAGGGGCTTCTTCTGCAAGAGGTAAAGGCTTCAGCACGATCAGACGGAGCGGATACTGATGGGGACGGCAGCGGTTGATGGGAGCCAGTCTGCTCGTGTTCAAGAACAAGAGCGATGTGGCAGGATGCATGGGCTCGGAGGAAATACGCAAGGTTTGTGGTTCCCTTGCCAGCCGCGGGGGGTCCCAATGTTTACCAAGCACGACACTGACTCGGACAAACCACGCAGGCCTTGCGACTCGACACGATTCACACGCACAGGTGGAACATTATGGAGTGCAGTGCATTGACTGGGTTGAACCTTCAGGAAGGCCTCCAATGGGTGGTGCAAGATGCCAAGGACAGGCTCTTTTTGTACTAAGGCCGTAAGGAGGTTGTGCATCGAATCTTCTATAGGAGAGATGGCAGACTATTAGAGGCAGATCGGGCATGAGAAGACCCCTGATCTCTCAAGCATGAGATAGAGTGACAATCAAAAAATATATGACCTGTACAGAGATGGACTGCAGGGAAGTTGACGGACGTGTTTCAGAAGAGCGGACCGGCTGTGATTGGCTGAGGGCAAGAGCGGCGTGGCGCGTTGCAAGTGCGGCCGGGACGTTTGGTTTGGGGACGGACGGGTACACAAATAAATGTCAACAACAAGAGGGAGCCAGTGTTTGGTCGTTGGTGACTGTTGAACCCTCGTCCTCCGTATCAAAGTCGCCCGACAACCCCCAATCGTTGATTGAAGCATTGATTGATTGCACCGTATGGATTAGCCATCATTACCTAGACGCCTACAAGATACGCCCCACCATATACGATACACCATGGACGATACGCCGGATCTCGATACAAACGCCTTTCTGGAGAGCGTGCGCGAACTCAAGGAGAAGAGGCAGAGGGAAGACAATGAGCGCCAGGAGCAACTAGAAGCGCAGATCGCAAGTTCGCGACTCGCTCGCAAGTTGGGTCCGTCACACGACCCTCCCAACCGCAATAACACGGCCTTTTACTGACAAAGACACGCAGAGAGCGAGCGAGGTATGCCGTCACCGTCAATGTCACCGTCAACGAGTCCGCACAGGGCCTCTCCCAGCAGCGCCGTACCCTCCCGCGCCAGCACTCTTTCGCGCCCGCCCCGCAGTCGTCCCATGTCTGTTGACATGGGCTCACCCACCAGGGCTGCCTCGGTCAGACCCATGAGCATGATGTCCATCCCCGAGAAGGGCGCTCCTCTTCCCTCCCGGGACTCGCAACGCTTTGCCGCCCCAGACAACGCTGATGGTCTCGGCCGTGCCATGTCAAGCGCGCAGAGTCGTCTGGATCGGCCCAGCTCACCGACCAAGGGCATGGGTGGCTTCGTGCAGAGCGCCATGCTCAAGCGCAACGACAGTGTCAATAAGAGGTGGAGTGTCACAGCGGGCCCTTCAACCCTAACTCGTAACGATTCGACTGCAAGTTTCCGCAGCGCCGCCAATGCCGATGACACTCCTGCTCGCCCTTCCTCAAGCCACAGTACCATTAGCAACCTCAACATCGCTCCTGATTCAGATCTCAAGGAGGACAAGCCCGAGAGACCAGCCACTACAAGACATTCGCGCTCGAGATCGATGGCTTCCTTCTCGGGTCAAGAACCTATCCCCGAAGGCCTCATGTCTCCTCCGCTCAGCCCAAACAAGAGATGGAGCCGTAGTCCTACCAAAGCCAGTTGGCTCGAAAGTGCCCTCACTCGTCCAGATTCGCCCAAGCCACTTGCATCACCACAATCGAATCAGCCCAGCTGGATGGCCGACCTCGCAAAGGCGAAACAACAACGCGGGACTGCTGAGGCTTCGCCATCGCAGGAGAATATCGACGCCGGGAAGGCCCAGGACACACCTACCTTTGGCCAGGGTTTACTAAAGAGGTCATCCATGAGGAATACTCCAACACACTCTCCCAGCGCATCCAGAAACGTTACGCCTCCTACCAAGGCCAAACCTATCTCACTCGCGGGCAAATCTGCTCTACCAGACCCATCCACTCCCTCGCTAGATCTGACGCCGAAGCTGTCAGGAAAGGCAAAACCAGAGAAGCAGGAGCCGGTCAAGGAGGTACCTAAGAAAGAGGAAATCGAGCACAATTCCTCTAGAGAGCAAGACCCAGTGGACGGCAACCACCTTGACCAAAAGAAGGACGGTACACCCAAGAAGGAAGAGGCTACTAAGCCGACCCCCTCGAAGTCTAGTGCACTTTCCTCCAGGTTTGCGGAAAAGGAGCCAGTCAAGCCAGCTGCTTCGAAGCCAATTGCATTATCATCAGTACCTACCCTACCGCCCAAGCTTCAAGGCGCTGACTCTGTCAACTCAACCGCTTCATCGTCCCCTAGATTTCTTGCTTTAAAGTCTCCTGAATTGAGATCAGCAGAATTCAGATCCCCTGAATTAAAGCAGGAGACTACACCCAAGACCGACTTCCGCTCAGGCTTGAAATCAAGAAGTGGCACTATCGGTGCGCAGTCAGAGCAAGAGCCGGAATTCAAAGCTCTGTTTGGCAAGCTTAAGAAAGCCCAGACTGAGAAGTACGTGGCGCCCGACGAGCTGAAGAGCAACATTCTTCGCGGCAAGGCAGGCCTGTCTCTCAGTGCCGGTCCCCAAAAGACAGAGCGGCGCGATGAGTTGAAGGAGAGTTTGTTGAAGAAAAAGGAAGAGATGAACAAAGCAGCTGCAGAAAAACCTACACCGGAACCGAAGATCTCCCCAGCACCTTCATCTGTGCCGGAAGCACTCTCTATCAGAAAGCAGCTTGGCCGATCAAACAGCACACTCAACGTTCCTGCTCCTGCCAAATCGCACCGAGATATCACCCCTGAGGCCCTGTCGTTCCACAAGAACCTCAGAGGCAAGGGCAAGGCACCTGTTCCCGAGAAGAGAAGTAGTGTCATTGAAAAGGTCGAACTCAAGCGCACTTCCGTAGAAGTAAAGCCATCTGCAGCTGTTGTCGATGACAAATCCACGGATGCAGCACCAATCTCATCCAAGATTGAGGACAGATCCGAACCAGAGACAAAAGAGCTTCCGGAGCCAGAGAAACGTGAGCTCCCCAAACCAGCAAAACAGGAGCTTCCTAAACCAGTACAGCAGGAGTCGTATAAGCCTCAGGTGCAAACAAGGCCCATGTCGAACAAGATTGCCGACAGATTCAATCCAGCTCTTGCGGGACTCTTAGCGCGCGGCCCACCGAGTGCATCAAACACGCCGCCATCAGGGAACCCCTTCTCGCCTCCTGCAATAAGCCGTGTCTCGTCTGCACAAGACGAGCCAGGAGAGGGTACTCAACTCACACACATGACCAAGAGTCGTGCTAAGGGGCCGAAGAGACGCAAGCCAAAGTCAAGTGCCCCAGAAGCGACCTCTGAACCTGAAAAGCGCATATCTTCAATGACCCCTGTGCCTGAGAAGCGTATGTCCTCTACCCCGTCCATACCTGAGAAGCGTATCTCGTCAATCAACTTGGCCAAATCAATCGACTTGCCATCACCGAGCTCGCCTGTGACTAAGACTCCTGTGCAACCTCGACCCAAATCTGCGGCTGTGAGGGCCGCGTCGATTAATCTCTCCAAGCCGCCGGTTGCTGAGGTAGAGAAGCCCGAGACTCCTACGCCTACTAAGTCAATGACATTCCCTCCTGTTCGACCAGACAAGACTGTTTCAGCCAGATCATCGCTTGAGGTGGTGGCGGCCGCTGGTGCAGAAAAGCCTAAGCCTATCACGCCTACAAAGCCGAAACAGAGTACTCCTTTATCTACGAGTACCGACAAGCCGGAGATATCTGCTCCCTTCGAACTGCCCCTTCGTACTTCCTCGGCCGGTTCCCCAACGAGCACAAAACATGTGCCTAACCCTATCTCTCCTCCGTCCGCTTTCCGTCAACCGTCTGGTTTCAGCCGGCCACTCCCTGGCAAGGCTCTTCCAGGCATGACTACCACTGTCTCGAGATCTCAGGACAAGCCTTTGCCGCCCTTGAACACAACTGAAGCGGATAAGGAAAACCAAAGTTTCTCATCAGTCAAGGGTGCTGCTTCTATGTGGGGAAAGCCTGCACAGACTACTCCACAGAAGCGTGCCCCTATAGAGTTGCCAACCAGGAAAGATGAAGAGGCTGCGATGTTGTCTGCTGGACTCCTCTCGAACTCTCCACTTAGATACAACGCGTCGCCAAAGACAGGACTCGGTATCACTGAGGACACCATCAATCAGCCAAAGCGAACCAATGGCCATGAGCAAGTACAATCGCCCAGCGCCAGAGTTCCACCCAAGCCAGCAAAGAGCTCAAGAGTTGTCAGTGGTCAACTGAGTGCCAAAGGTGAGTCGTAGCATTAGTAAATCCACCAGCGCGCAAGCCCAAAGAAAAAGAAGTTCGATTCATGTTCACGTTGATTTTTATCTTTCTGTCCAAATTCTGATTGCTTCTGAGCAGTTTGAGAGCACCTTGTACCTTACGATTCATATCAATGCCCACGGAAGGGACAGAGAGCTGACGTGTGTCTGGATTTTCGATAGACCTACCTCACTTGCCAAATATGCTTGATCTGCCTGCTGGACGCGAGTTGGCCAACTTTTTCGGTGACATTCCACAGTCAAACAACCAGTTGCAGCTGAACACAGATACGCAAACAGTGTTAGGTTCTCGCTCAGGAGAGTCTGACAAGATCAAGACCCTGCGAAACTCGATTCAAGAGATCAAGTCTGACGGCTCTCTAATTCCTCTACCAGCACAACAGGAGCATATTTTGTACGAGAGCTCCATGTACATCTGCACGCATATCTTCTACACTGCCAACATGACGAGGATGGCCGAGGTATACCTCTGGTGTGGTGATCGCATCTCCGAATCAACCATTCAGGAGACTCAAGTCCATGCTAAGCGCCTTGCTAGAGAAGCTGGTGTTGGTCAAAAGTGAGCACATCTTTACCTCGGAAGTTTGAGTTCATAAAGCTAACCACATATCTAGGTCAACACAACTGTACATTATTGATCAAGCTCGTGAGCCTGCGAACTTCTTCCAAGCGCTCGGTGGCATCGTAATCACCCGCCGCGGCTCACGCGCAGAGAACTTGAAAGAACCTTATATGCTTTGTGGCCGCCCACACATGGGCCATATCGCATTTGATGAGGTTGATCGCAGCAAGAACAGCCTATGCTCTGAGTATCCCTACATCATTGCCCGTCCAATCACACTCCAAGAGACGAAGATTTGGCTGTGGAAAGGTAGCGGTTGTGTTGCGACTGCCATCGGAAGCACTCGTTTAATCTCCATGGACCTGAACCCTGGTGGCGGTTTCACTGAGGTTGACGAAGGCCAAGAGACAGCAGAATTCCTTGCAGAGATCCATGATTCTAGCGACTCGAGCATTTGCAAGTCTCCGGCACTCTGGAAAGGAAGATGCGGTAATTGGGAGCATTCTTCAGTGCGCCTGTTCAGAATTGAAGCGAAGGAGAAGCCCAAGCAAACAGCTACCTCTCTGTTTACAAGCTACTTCTCCCGACGTCCTTCCTGGAGTGCTCCCAAGTCTCCCAACATCGATCGATCCAATAGCGATGGATCGAGCAAATCGCCCAATGCCGAGTTTGAGGCATCGATCTCGGAAATTGCACCTTTCACACAAGACGATCTAGAACCAGAGGGATGCTACGTCCTCGATGCTAACTCTGAGATTTTGGTTCTGCCCGGACCTCTACTCGCGAAACAGGGCTTGTGGCAGCATGCGTTTGTACAAGCATGTTTGTTCTCGCATGACTACGCTATTCTGTCTGCCAGCTTAGAGGATAGACCTGCTATCCCTAAAGCGAGGGTCGTGTTAAGCGGTCTACCCAGAGAGATCAACGTCAAGTTCAGGCGTTGGGAAGAAAGGAGAGGGCTTTGGGGATCTGGTGGATTGATGGCTGGGAAGGCTACCAGCGATGATGAAGGTATGCTCGGTGTCGACGTCAGAGATGTCCTGGGTGTTTGTTGCGGACCTTGATTTTTGCATTCTAGCTTTTGTGCGAGGTGTCGGGTTGAAATTTCTGACCTTGGGCTTATAGCATGATTGATTTGGGATAGAGGAGAGTTCCTTCCGTCTGGTTGTACTGTTTGGGTGCCGGGGTTTTCGGTTAGTTTTGTTCATCAGCATTTTACACCCCTTTCGTATTGTTCGATCATCAATTGCTCTTTCCAAACTTACATCAATCGTTCATGCACCACTTCGAAAACCAGTGTGCTGCGAACGGAAGGCATGAAGACAACAACTTCTGGTCGCGCTTTCCTCTTCTGTGATGAGACACTTCAAAGTTGTTCTGTGGTCCCACATCTCTTCCGTCTCAACATCGCCAAAGTCCATCACCGTCTCGCAATGCATCGAACAACTCCTCGTACATCGCCGTTCTATCTATACAATACCACCGCGCCTGACCCAGCCACAACACGCCAATGCAGACACATCCAAGCAAGAAAATCACTCATCCACACATCCAACAAGCCACAGCGCTCTCTATCAGCGACAGTTCCGCCATGCGACACCCTTACTCTAGAGTCCTTTCGGGGGCTGCGAGACCCGAGTACCGCATTGTGACAGTCTCTCCTCTGCTAAGGCTTCGCGCCCATATGCATGTTTGCTCTTGCTGCGTGTGTGTTCGGGGCGGCTGTAGAAGCGGGTTGGCTGATCAAAATATGAAGACTTTCGCCGTGGATGTGTGGGTGAGGGGTTGTATTGCTTCCGTGTGTTGTTCGTCGTCATAGTGAGGTTGGGATGAGTGTGGCAGTCGATGCAGAAAGAAGAAAAAGAGTCATGTTTCTCATTAAACGAAGCCGTCATTACAAAGCCACATCTCTCATACTCGAGAAGGACCATCATCATCGTCTCCCTCCCTAACGATATCCCAAGTGTTTGTATAATCACCGCTTTCTGCCCGAATCCTCGAGACGATTATTACGGGGACTGAGCCCAGCCTGCTACTTTGTGCTGGAGATTCATAACCATACCATCCCTTGTCGTGCCCATCCATCACAGTATCCATAATAGTGTCTTCGATATCAGGGATCACAAGATCCATTATAGGTACAGGTGGTGCTGTGGCAGCGGATCCTGGACCAACAGATGGTGCTTGTTCACCATGCTCTGCCTTTTCGAGATCCTGAAGATGATGGTGGTAATTGTGATTGGAGGCCGAGATATGCGAACCTACTGTTGTCCACTTTGTCAAGCGGTGCAGCAAGAATGTCAGGGAGCTCATAGAGGCGGAGAAACATGGCTTTAGTGCCGGTGCGCAAGAGGCAAATATGCCGATCCCACACTCTAGGAGCTCAAAAAGAAGTATTCTTCCCAGGCCGTCTAGAAGTTGTTAGTGTTTTGAGTGAACGTGCTGACAGAAGACTCGACTTACAGCCCATGTCCTTTCTGTGGGTCCAGTAGGCTATGTAAGGCAAGCGACAAATCGTCATTGCTGCTGCCAAAACACCCAAGCCCAAAACGAACCATGCCACGACCATGTTCCTCGTGCTCATGACCGTCTGCCATAGGATGATCCCAGGAATGATGGCACATGCGAAGTCTGCGAATATGGTGGTGCATGCGAAAGAGTATCCGACTGTCAGCACCACGGCTTCAGGCAAACAGTATCCAGGAGTGTGAGGGTGATGCCAATGCGTCCAGATGGCTGGATAAGGTACGCAGTAGACAAAGGATCCGATGAACATGATGAGCGAAGAGCAGCTGACGATAATCAATATCCAGTGTAGTGCTCGTCTGATTTTTGGTGATGTTGAGAAGCGGAGGAAGGTATAGCAGACGCTGCATTTGATCAAACAGGTCGCTAGCGTGTAGATAGGCTTGTACATTGCAGAAATCTTTTCTTCGCGTCAGTCTTGTTTCTAATAGCTCCGATATAGTACGAGATACATACTTGAACACCTTTCATCTGATTCTCAAGGCTGAGAACCTTGTCAGGCATACCAAGACCATACACGAATCCCCAGAGTGTGACCGCACAAGCTCCAAGATGAAATATTAGTGCCGCAATAATGAGCCAGTCATCGATCTTGAATGAACGCCTCGTGATTCGGATGTAGCAGCGTAGAGGAACGACGATAAGTGGTAACACGATCATGGCAATCGTGACAGCGAAAATAGGTATCCATTTGTCGTGCCAGTCCATGATGGCGAGTTGTCGACCATCAACCAAATTCCTTGAGAAGTGTCGTGTTCCGGTGTATCCAGATTCAAAGGCCTGGTGGAAGTCGTTGAATTGTATATTGAAAGTCGACAAGTCGTGCCACGCGTATGGAGAAGGACCTCAGACCCTTTTATCCAAGTTTACTCAACAGTAGCAGACGTTTGAGTCTTGACCGTTTTTTTTGCCATCGTCCAGCTTTGAGATTATTACCTTCTGCGGTGTTTCTGTGCTAATTTTCTCCCTACTTACCCCCTCCGTGTCTCACTTGTGTTCTCTTGTGCGACCTACTTCTCTTATTGGATGCTTTGTAGGCTTGTGGCTGTCAATATTTGCAGTCTATCCACGGAGTGTCAAGCACTTGTGCTATTAACGGTTTCTTTGTACTTGCGAACCCAGTCATGGCTTCAGATGCATTCGGCACATAGAGACATGATGATAGCATGATGTCCTCAATGTCTCAGGCGATCATTTTCGTTCACTATCGCCCTGTTCGTTTGAGAAGGATGGTCTTCTGCGGAACAAATTCTCCCTTCTGCACATATTCGCGAATAGAAAAGTCGAAGCAGAAAAACAAGATACTAACAGAGACGTTTCGCGAGCTGAGAAGCGGCTCGCTGTTGACGGTGTCTATAACGTTTTTATTGAGTTCAGATTCTTAACTTAAGCTTTGATGTGCCAACAACTATCTTTTAAGAGGGCAACGAACGATTCATGGCAGAGATAAAGGATCTCACAGAGAGAATCCCTCGAAGCGATTGGGGAATTCGGTGGTTTCACGTTGGAGCGCGTACTGGTCTGGAAAGAAAGAGCCACCCGTTACAATTGTCGTTTTCGGCTCCAAATGAGGCATGAGTGCAGATCCGGGTATAACCGTGGTGATCTAAAGCGGTCACCCATGTGAGAAAGGCATAAAAGTAGCGTCTACAATCTTGCATAGGTGTGTACTAACGGCCTGTTCGTGGCAAGTTGTGGTTCATGTCGTTGTTCTAGCATCGGCGTCGGAATTTGATACCGAGGTCCGAGCGTCATCGGCTGTTCCAACGCCAAGCCATTTTTCTCCCACCAAAATTCGACATAACTTCACCGATATAAACTCACAACCTCTTGTATCTTTCTTAGATACAAAAGACACACATCGACATGCTCTATAAGGGCAAAAATATCGACGCCTGTGTGATTCGAACACACGCTCCCGAAGGAAATGCCTTAGCAGGGCATCGCGTTAACCACTCCGCCAAAGCGCCTTTCCGTGGACCCGAAATTTTTCCCAATCAGGAAGGAAGAGGGTCGGGATCCCGAGGTTGGTTGGACCTCGTTTCTGGATGGGAAGGAGCGAAGACGCGGGGTATATGAAGCTCAATTCGAGTGGAGGGAACGACCGACAAATTTGGTACAAATAAAAGAAACGATCCACGATGTTGAACAGGAAGGTGCGACCCACGAAGCTGAAGAGGAAGGAGCGATCAAGGCTGTGACGAACACATCTAGCGAGGTGCGACTGGCGAGCCTTGCCAACGAAGGAAGGGACGACACAGATTCCAAGAGGAAGGGACGACCACAAAACCTAACATGGATGTATCTTTTGGTCGACGACTTCAATGCAAGTGTCCTAGCCCAACAAGGAAGGCTTCGCGCTCACATCCAGTGTTGCGTCGATCGAGCACTAAACCGCTCAACTTCCCAACCTGTAGTCTTAAGCCACAATGACTGTCTTGCAAAAACATGGGCTGGAGAAAGAGCTCCCATGCTATCCACATATTATACATCTAACCCAAAGGTCATGTTGCAATGACAAACTAAAGCTTGGTGCTGGAGTTGACAGCTCACATTTTAACGTCCTACATTCTCTGGCCTAGGTTGAATCTTGTCTGGTTAGATCCATGAAGTAATATCAGACGACAATCCTGGTGATCTTTGGGAGAACGGAGCTGCGGGCATACCGAGCGGTTCCTTCAACACCGCAAAGCGAAAAGCTTACACGAGATGCGGCCTTCCCAATTATGACTAGGGATATCAAGACCGTGTGGTTAGCATCCAAATACTTGTCCGACTAGGCAACAACTCTATTCTACCACAGTTGCTGAACAGTCATTTTGCAGAGCACAAACTCGACAGCCACAAGCCTCGCTTCTCTGCCTGCCGAAACTGTCGACAGCCACTGTCCCTACTTCAAAAGCTCGTGATTGTCGACCACGTCCCTTTCATTCTTGGTGTTGGCATTGGCATCTCCGAAGAGGCACGACTTCAGAAAGCGCTTCCGAACTTCACAATCCCTCGACGATGTCTCCAAGGCTTTGAGCTTTCTTACGAGACTTTCAGGGGCAGCAATCGAGTGGCGGTCTATAAGGTGGTTGCCATTGTCTACCTAAAAGGCTCCGATCACTGGGTCGCTGCCACCATCGCCGCCAAACTCATGCTTGAAACGCTTGACGAAAGGAGTATAAGACGTCGTAGGGGTTGTCACGCTTGATACCGGTGCCGAGAGATTGGCGGTCGTTGCTGGTGTGGCCGTAGTAATCGTCCTTCATCTTCTTTATGATGTCGGTCAGGTTCATCGCAAAAGATTCGGCCTTCAGGATGTCGCCAAGGAACTCATCCTCAGGATCGCGATAGTCGCGGCTGGCGGAAGCATCTAGAGGAAAACGTCCATCAGCATGCGCAAGAATGGCGAGACTTCGACGTGTGGGTAGCTTACCGATTTCCTCCGGCTGTTCGACCTTGGCCTTGTTGGCTGCCTCCGGGGCCTTTAACTGCTCAAAGTCTTCTAGGGTCTTGCAGTCCTCGAGCTTGATGCCCTCTCCCATTTACTAAAGTACGTAACACGTGTAGCTATAGAGATGCACAATAGTCTTGAGAAGCAGGGCAGCACCCGCTGAGAGACAAAATCATATCAGCTCTCTGTGGCTATACCTGCAATGTTGGAAGAACTGTACCTTTCTATAGTACAAAGTGCCTTCATGTTGCAGTGGGAGGAGCAGGCAAGGTTACATACTTTTGTACACGGGGAGGGTGAACCACCAGGTTGGTCTTGCAACTGTTAGCGCGAACCGCCGTTCGTGGCTGGGGGGTCTGCACCTTCTGGCGCTCCTGCATCTGTTGGACTGCGCATACTTCAGCATCGATAGAGTGGTATCTTCCGTGATCACATAACATCATTGCGGTTGTCTTGCTTGTTGATGCTTGGATTCCTGGATGACCGCCCGACTGCGAATCATCTTTGGAGGATTCGCTTGATCGTATGCCATACTGCTTCTAGGTTATGCCGTGACGCTGCCATGGTAGGTTATGATCCTGTTTTAAGAAGTCCGCTTGTCTCCAATCTGCTTTACCCTCTCATCTCCAGATCAAGGGCTTTATCAACATGCTTCAAACTGTCTTCCTGTTGTCGTTTGCAATCATCTCCAACGCGCTGGAAGCTTATAGTGATGGTCGACTCTTCAGTTCGAGGTCGTAGATTTTAGCGCTTTGCCTTTGTCGCCACCTGGAAAACCGCAGGGCACTGTGTATATGTTGGCGGAGAAGATTGCTGATAGGATTCTAGAGGAAGCTTAAGGGTTGGGTTGGTTTGATCTTATACAAAACAGTTTGTGTCTTCATTCGTTCTCTTGTGATTGCACTTGCTCGTCTTACATTGGCAAATTCTAAGCAGCTAATCAAGAAGGACAGGGTATATACAACTAAATACACAGCCAAAACATTATCCACAATATCAAACATTGGTCACACTACTCGCACTCGTACTCGACAGACTTGCCTTTGTAGGCTCCTCCACTTTCTCCATTTTCTCTTCCTTCTGTTTCCTCCTCAACTTGAAGATGGATCCTCCACACCAGATTACTGTTGGAACAACACAGACAAATGACACGCATCCAAGTACAAGTGTGGCAGTACCCCATCCGGCCCTCTGCCTGACCAAACCTGCCAGCAAAGGCCCAACCAAAGTGCCGCCAGCGTAGGCCATATTGAACAATCCATACGCCTGAGCAAAAGCGCCGTTTTTGCCAAAGAAGCCTGCTGGTCGTTTGGCGCCTTGTGCATCCACTGCATACGAGACTTCTGCCATGAGCGGTGTAAGGGAAAGGGTTACTCCAAGACCAATCAATGCAAGAAGTGCACAAAGCAGCACCTTTTGGCGGATGCTGTCATGGTCGACAAGGCGCATCAGAATGAAACAAGGACCACAGATGATAAAGCCGATTGTCGATGGCCATCTAACTCCGTGCTTGTCGACAAATCCACCAACAAGAGGTCCAGTGAAAGACGGGATGGTGACAGCCAGAAAAATCAATCCAGCACCGATAGAATCCCAGCCCCAAATCTCGTTGACATACAGAGGCAAGATCGAATCGAATGAGGTCAAAAGACAGGCGGAGACAAAGCAGCCAAACAAAGCAGCGTCCAGTCTGTACGACGCGAGTAGTGAGAAGACTCGAGGGAGCCTGCGTCGTTCCTGTGTCACAGCAGGTGTCTCAACTTCGGGTGTGTGACACTCCGGGTCAGCTTTCGGATCGTCTGTGCTGCCTCTGTGTTCAGTGTCCGTGGTTACTTCAGGTGCTTTAGGCCCCCATTTTGCAGCAACAGATCTTTCTATCATCAACAGTCTGAGAATCGCATCGATGCCCAAAAGTGCAAAAGCCATTGCAAAGACAGCATAATATCCGGCACTGTGAGCCATGTAAGTATGAATGTGCTTTTTTCCGACCTTCGACATAACGAACCGTTCAAAGACGATGCCACCAAGAAGTGGACCGAGCAAGTAGGCCAACGACATGGCAATGCCAACATATCCCATCGACTGCCCGATTTCTGCAGAACCAACAGTATCCTGTAATAATGCCAGGCCGACAACCCAAACCACCGCTGCCGAAAGACCCTGGAGGAGACGTCCAACAACGATGAGAGCAAGACTGTTGCCAACAACCAAGAATATTGTCGACCCTGCCAGTGCCAGTAACCCAAACATAAAGCTCCATCGCCGCGAGTCGAATCGATCAGCTACCCACCCACATATGGGTGCTCCGATGAGTAGAGCGCCGCCATAGACAGCCAAAAGTACCGATATCATCGACTGGACGTTATCCTGTGGGACACCAGCACGACCACTCAGGGCAAACGGAAGTACTGGCACGATGATACCGTACAAGAACACGTCGGTGAAGACCGCAGCAGCGACAGTACTGATGATCAACCATTTCGAACTCCGAATCTCGAGTAGCGCGGGAGGTGTGGTCTCGGTACCCGTCAACCATGCAAACATATTGAATGACGACGATGATAATGCCGTATTAATGATTCTTTGTGAAGCCTCTGATCGGGATGATAAGACATGCAGAAAGAAGAGGCGAGGAGGGGTGTAACTTAACAAGACATTTCTCGCAGGCAGAATGACTTGTATCCTCCTTTTGCAACGAGGGTTCTTAACCTTGATTATGCGCGTGAGGTTGTGAACCGCCTCATGGGTTTTCGCAACTCTCGGCTTCCGCGCGCTGCGGAGAAGTATTCGCGGATGGTGATCTTAAAAAAGAAGGAAGACCCCGAGGCTTCGAATCGTCATGATTCGGATGGACCTGCTGCATACGGTGTCGAGTCCAGTCTTGGCACCATGTGGTGTCTAATCCTACCTCGCAAACCTCACTCTCGGAAGAATATCAGGTATTGTTAGAACCGGCGCCTAAACAACATACAAACAGTGTTACTCAAGGACGTGAAGAAAAGCTCGAGGGCTGTGTAGGGTTCTGCCCTTCCGTGTTATCGTATTGTTGGTGACAAAGGCTGTCGAAAAAGATGCGGTGAGATATGTCGAAGCGCTGCAGCTCGTGCATGTTTATTTGGTATATCGGGCTGTAATCGGCTGCAGGGTCAATGCAGTTGCGCTCGTGCAGGGCCACTGCGTCCGCATGAGAGGGACAATCGGCAGTTGTGCCCGAAATGGAAGGGTCTACCATGGTTCGAGGGAGTCTGAAGACTCGCGTTCTCAAGGTTGCTATTCGCCGATACATGGATGTTGGATCAGGCGTTGCCTTGTATGTTTAAGGCGAAATGTGGAAAGTAGGCAGCGATCAGGGTGTTGCGCAAGGTGAATCAGGGATCATGGTCTGATGAACGTCGCAGATTTACAAACAGACAAAATCACAGGACGATGAGACAAAGGTTGAGGCTTAACAGGAAGCGGGGGGGTATCATAAAACAGCAGCGATGTATATACATAGGGACGTCACGTCTGCTTGGTAGCAAGACCGACAACATTCCTCAAAGTGCCAAAGGGTAAGACGTCTCCGATGCGTTTCTGCCCAGTGAGGAGCATGACCAGGCGATCAATACCCATACCCCAACCACCAGTAGGAGGTAGTCCCCACTCAAGAGCCTCAAGGTAACTCTCGTCCACCTCTGCTCTGCCGTCACCTTCGCCATCCACTTCACGGTATTTGAGTTGCTCCACGAATTTTTCGCGTTGAGCAAACGGTGAATTCTCTTCCTCGTACATGTTGGCGTACTCGTTGCCTCGGATGAAAAGTTCGGCGCGAGCCGAGATGACTTGAGAGGTCCTGGGGCAGACGTAGGATTTCGAAAGTGGCGACATAACAGCAGGATGTTCGGTAATAAAGGTTGGGTCGGTGCAGAGGGGCTCGATGTAGTGGCCGGCCAGAGCGTCTAAGAGGCGTGGTAGTGTTGGTCTGGCAGGAATGGCGATGTTGAGTTCAGTAAAGAGGTCTAGCACCTCTTGCGTTGCACTGTCGTTACTAAGATTCGGTAACTTCTTACCCATCTCTTTTTCGACAGTGGGTATGAAGGCAAGACGCGGGAACGGTCCTCGGAACAAGTGAGCCTTGTTTGTGTCAAACTTGACAGCAGTGTCAGCTAGATGCTTGAATTTCTCTTTGCCCATTTTGCGTAGGTCCTCGTGCAGCCCAGACAACAAATCTTCAGTCATCTTCATGAGGTGGTCCAGGTCGGCAAAAGGCATGTAAGACTCGCAGATGGTAAACTCGGGGTTGTGTGTTGCATCGACGCCCTCGTTGCGAAAGGCTGGTCCAATTTCGTAGACCTTGCCCAAGCCACCAACGACCAGTCGCTTTAGCCACAGTTCTGGGGCTATGCGCAGGTTGAGAGTCGTGTCTTGCATTTCTGTAGCGACAGTCTCAAAGGGTCGAGCTACTGCTCCTCCAGCACCAGCGGTCAGCAAAGGTGTGCTAACTTTGGAGTAGCCTTGATTGTCGAAAAAGGTGGAAATGCCACGCTCAATGGCCGATCTAATCCTGAGCGTTTGTACGGCTTGACGATGAACCAACATGTCGACATGGGGTCTACGAGCTCGTGTTTCAGCATCATCAAGCTGAGCAGGAATTTGATGAAGCGAGGGTGACATGAGCTGAGGAAGTTCAGTCGCAAGGATACTCTCCTCCCCACCTTGAGCCTTGTGTGGATGACCAACAAAGGTATACCAGTCTCCTCGACGAACGACGCGCTTGAAAGCATTGAACTGCTCACGAGGCACGCCGTTCTGGTCGAGGTGGGAGAAATTACAGATGGCTTGGGCGACACGATCATCTTGTTCTATGTCGATGAAGACCAGCTTGGAGCCGGCAGTGCGCACAGAGCGGACTCTGCCGGAGACGAGGAACTTGTCGTCAAGCTTGGTGGCACCATTATCTAAAGTTGCACTGCTCTTTCTCAAATCATTCACGGAGATTCTGGCGACATTATGACGCTGCGGCAGACGTGGCCAGCAGTCTTGCAGCGATGTGTTCGCCTGCAATTGAGCAACACGCTTCTCATAGTCGCCTGTTGGAGAGTCCTTGACGGGCTTCTTCAAGGCTAGCCTAGCGTAGGCTGAGAAGCAACGGGCATACGAGGTGATGGATTTTGATCGAATGTCTTTACGAAAAACGGGCCGCAAGAAGCGGTAAACTTCGGCAGACCTGGGCATCTGTGAAGACGCTGTTAGTCCGAGCATTGAGAATGTGACGGCGATGTTCAGTGTGGAGTGTAGAAGAGAGATCAGGATAATCGGTATGTTTGTGAAATCAACCCCCCGAAGGAGTCATTCGCAACGGTTCTTTACAAATTTTGCTCATCATGGAATGTGAAGTGGGAAGGTGCAGATTTAGGAGGAAGGACTTACCATGTGTCACAGCATGTTGTGTGGTGAAGGAGAAAGAAAGAAGGAAGGAGCAGTGGGAAGTTCTTGCTTGCAAAGAAAACCGAGCTCCAACCTGTGGCCCAAGCTCAAACGTGCGTGGTGCAACTTTCTACTCTGACGATGATGCGCAACGTGCAATCCGCAATCAACCCAATACACTTTTCGTCTTCTCATCCAACAACACCCTCCAACTTGTATCACAATGTCTTTCCTCTTCGGTGGTGGTCGCCCCCAGCCCTCTTCAGCAGAGAAAATTGCCGCGGCTGAGGCCGAAATTGACATGGTCTCGGACATGTACAACCGGTATTCACTCACTTCACGCCAGTCCAAAGGCACACCATGATCGCGTGCTAACAACCAACACAGTCTTGTCGAGACCTGCACCAAGAAGTGTATCCCCAACAGCTACCGCGAGGGCGACCTTAACAAGGGCGAGTCCGTCTGCCTTGACCGTTGCGTCGGCAAGTTCTTCGAGGTCAACATCAAGGTCTCCGAGAAGATGCAGGGAGAGGCCGCCGGCAAGCAGGGCGGTGTCGGTGGTTTCGGTGGCATGTAAAATCCTCGACTACGACATCCATCACCAACAAAATCCCCTTCACAATCTTCCGAACACATCGAGGCGAATCATCTACCCGCCACCCTCTTCGATTTGAGCACGCGCCCACGAGCTGGAGTAAGAGAAGAGCAAAGGGAGGAAGCTTTGGGACCCTTCCCTGTTATGCGCTCACGAGCAGCGCTGCTGTATCATATCTCCGATACCCACAATCACCTCTCCAAAAGAAACTTGTATGAACGACACGAATGTACAACAGGTCGATTAAGACTAGAAATACTCTTTCCAAAAGCGGAACTTGACATCGTGACTAGACTCGTCCTGGCACGCCTTTCTGATTCCTCTCGCTGCCATGTTTGGTCCACAGAAGTACACTCCAACCTCGGCTCTTCTAGACTCTAGTCCGCTGATATACGTCCCACTTTCAATCGAGTCCCTCATTGCACCTAGCAACCTACTAAAGTCAGGTCTTCCGAAGTTCGTCCTAGAGTTGAGTTCTGTCAGGGGATCCTTGGTGGTGCCAACACTGTTCAACACAATGTTATTGGCTTGATCCACGTCCATCTTCTGCGTCAAGTACGTGTGAATCTTCAGAAACTCGTCTCTTTCCTCGGATGGTTTGTTCTCGTCTAATGGTGAAGACATGGATAGTGATTGCATCTCTAGAGATGATAACAATGCTTGAAACCATTCGAAAGACGTCGTTGTTTTGCACACCCAGATAAACTCAACTCTCTTCAGCCGCTTGGGTGGATTGGGTGATAGTCGCATGTGCCAGATGTTCTTCAGGATCGAAGCCCATGGCGTGACGCCGATACCAGTGCCAACGAGAATAGCAATTTCGTGGTCGAAAACGTCTTCGGCAGGTGCTCCATAGGGTCCATCGATACAAAGTGTTGGCATCTCCTGTCCTTGCTGTAGAGCGACTTCGTACATTCCCATGGGGTCCAATTCCCCATATAAGGCTGCTTGCTCCGGTCCAGCGCCTAGAGCATTTGCAAGCGATCTGGTGAAGTCGCCAACTTGGCGGACGTGGACGCTGATATAAGGGTCGAAGGGGCAAGATGTAATGGTGAAAGGATGCCATTGGTTTTTCGACACTTCTGGACAATTCAAAAAGAGCCACTGTCCAGCTTTGTACTGCATACTGGGCTTGCGGAACTGTATCTCAACGGCGTCTATGGCAATGTCAGTACAACTGCACCAATTGCTACCTGCTTCTTTTGCTCACCATACGGATGTTTGACAACTTTGATGATTTCTGTCGGCCTGCGAGCACGGATCTCTCGATATATTCTTTCAAACAGATACAGCCCACCACCGATCAGCTCCCAACGCCAGCCCTGGTATCCGAGACAATGGTTCCAGAAGTATTTGCCAGCGAAAGGCGACACTGGCTCGACAGTGTCTCGAACGAAGCATCCAGTCGCATGGCTATACATGGCTAGAAGAAAAGGCACAAACAGATGATGCGTGTACCAGAACGTCTCATAAGATTGCTGACGAATCTTTTGATGCGCTGTAGTGTAGATCAGAAGCATACAGAAAAGCATGATATGACCTGTCATGCCCCCAGCTTGGGTATAGTGAACTTGAACAGCCGCTTGTTTGCGAAGCTGCATTCGCTCGACATTAAAGAAGTTGACATAATGGCCAATGGTATGGACTATCGTCCAGAAAAGTAACGAGTAGGCAACCTGTCTGTGAAACCACCGCGACTCATCCAATGGAAGCCATTTGATTTTTGGCCGACAATAACGTAGGATGTTTCTGCACATGGGCAGCATAATCAAGGTGGTGTCGACACTGAGGACTAGTCCTGCCCCTCTTGATATCCATACCGAAAACGTTAGTAGGTTCAGTGGGGCCAGTGCCTTGCTGCTCTGTTGTTTCCACCTGATGGCTATATCAGTCAGTATGCCAGTCGGAAGATTGCTGTAACGTACCATCCTACGATGAACAATGCAACGTGAAATCCGTGAAATAGCAAGTAGAAACTCAACTTCCTGGGAGTGACCAAAGATCTCCAGGACCGCTCTTCCGCGCGTTCAGGCATGGCTGGAAATTACTCCGTCCAGGATATCCGTGTGGAAGGGCTTGGGGTGAGTTGTCCAGCTTGATGGCAGCAGACCAAGACGAGAATATCAGCACAACCAAGATATCATGTCGTCCACAGACTCAAGACTGTGAGATCAAAAGTCACGATACAACCATCAGATATCCAGAAAAGAGCGATACGAAAAAGATACAAACCTCGGTTGAGCAACTCAAGTCGCCCTACCACACAGTCACCACTGCATAGCCGCCCAGCACCCACCTTGATGACCAGGACCTGCATACTTTCTGCAGGGCTTACTCCTAATCACAAAACCTGGTGGCTGGCCCAGAAAAATGCATGTGTCGAGATCGTGAATGGTCGTAGGACAAAAGTCTCGGCGCGTGCTCAAGAAGGGAACAAAGGCGCGTTGATTGGGTGCGTAACCGCTGGCACTTCTGCAAGCTGCTTTGCCCTTCGTGTACATGCGTGGACGAATGTACATATCGATAGTGAATATTCGCTTCCATATCAAGGATTATAGATTGATTGACGAAGGTTTGGATGATAGGGCTGCTCCTGGTTCACGTCGATGGAATGACACAGATAATGACTTCACCGTCTCGACGACGCAGCGAAGAGTGCTGTAAGTAGGTCAATTGAATGCGACCGGGACCATGCAAAGATGCACAGCTGCCGCCGATCCCTGACCGAAGTATGTTTGTTAAAGGCGAGAAGTCGTCCGATTCGATGACAATTTCGGCGCTTCGCATTCATGAGAAGCCTCACAAGACCCTCCAACCACCCACCTCACGCAAACCCAAGAAGCCAAGCAATCAACTTCAGCTATTCTAGATCCCAATAACCCTGTCCGCTCCTTCGTATCGTTCCCTCTCTATTCAAGCAGAAGCGAGAAAAGACATGGATGCCGCTTTCTGTTAAGCCACTCCCGCGCAATATCACCTGCATCTCTTCGCTCCCTCGTCTTGTAATCACTAGTACCGTCTCTCCGCGTTCCGTCATCCACGTCCCCTCACGGATCGCTTGATAATATACAAAGGACTGGCCTTCCAATATTCCGTCACTCCCTAATTGCACTGAATCTGAATCATGTCGGCTTCGACCCCTGTGTCACCAGTCTATCGGTAGCAAAAGTCCCAACATCAACATACCAGAGTTCCATCCTCTGTTGCTGGCCGACACACCACAGCATGGGAAAGCTCATCAAGAACCACTTGGCCCGTCTTATCGTCATGACAGCAGCAACTTGTAAGCTTCCATTCCTCGTTCTCGCCCCAACGACTTTATTAGCGAACAGCCAGTCTTACTTTGATATAGATCACATCGCCGCCAGCCTCCACGGCTTCTTCTGGCCCAAATTCTTCTTCGACTTCTTGACAAAGAACTTCGACCCGGCCGTCAAACCTGTACCGATACTGCAAACCATCAACCTCATATTCGGCTTCATAAATCTGGCCTGGGAATGGCCACTTGAGTTCATCGCCGGAACTGCAATACATCGCTCATTAGAGCTAAGGATACTGCTATTACCACTGTCAAGCTTGGCGGCTGTTTTACTATACCAAGGGACCAATCCCGCGCTGTACTATATCATCGGCTGCGGAGTCTACTTCTGGGCGTATACGGAAGGCGAGGTATTTTGTATCCTCACAGAGTTGACCTGTGGCCATGCTGACCAGCACAACAGGTAGTTTGTGCGAAGCCTTGGACGTTACCGCGACGGCCGAGCCATCCGAAACAATTAGAACAGACATGAGTTAGTCTCCAACATGTAATTTTGTTTCCACTGGTCAGTAGTGAGGTGTTTGTTCAGGTTGTCTCTGTCAGAGTGCGACAACTCACTATGAATGGATTCGTACTGCTTTCTGAGCACAGCTTGTGATGAAACTTTACAGCCCAGAGCTAGAGATGCATCTCGAAAGCTTGTGGTCATATAAGGACGAGACATATGCCGATGCCGCAATATATGAGTGCAGCAGCTCTAACGCTCGAATGTGCGATGTTGAGCTTGAGCAACATAGGCTGGGCTTTACTGTTGTCGCGATGAGCAAGCCTTGCTCACCTTGTTCAACTCTGGCCGCGCTTAACGATAATTCTCTCAGAGGCAACACGCTGGTCTAGACATTCTTTCTGTTCCGCCCTCAGAAGCCTGCGACATACGCACAGATGAGATCGCCATTCACGAAACGCGGCGAGGATGACTTGACAGATGCAGCGAGTCCAAACCGACCCTGGTCCATATTTCGCCACTGGCGGTCTTCGCGAAAAGGCGGTCATGGTGGAGCGTTTTGGTATGGCGAGAATGTAAATTGAAGGGGGTTGTTCCAGCCCAATCTTGCGGCGGCCGAGGCGAATTGCAGCCTCATTCAAACATGATCCAAAAGAGCTTCAGGTTATTCGTTTCCTCGCCTCCATCTCCTTCTGAGCCAGGTGAAATGAGAGTGACGAGTTATTGAGCGCTGGGAATCGATCTTGGAAGCCAAGTAGTGAAAGCGTTCTTGTGACCGTGCGCCTCATTTGGATGTGATAGTGGTCGCTAGGGGTATGGCGTATGGTCGGCAGATCTGCTACAAGGCTCGAGGTAGTGTTTGTAGCACGACGTCGGCGTCGGTGGTGGAAGACATGGTTGCACGAGCATCGCGCACGCGCACACAAAGGCCGATGTGTTGGTAGAGGTGTGGCGTTCCCGCTATGCTTGCGAGCGTCCTGATCTAGAAGTGTCTTTGCTTGTTGCAATCTGGTGTCGCATCGAGCGGGCCTTGGTAATAGCCACCCCTAATGGCAGACCGGAGGCAGCGCTACGGGCCTTCCGTCGCTTCCGTCGGCGGCGAGATGCAGACACGGCAAAGTCAGCATGGACGACTGCGAGAGCCGTTTCATCGGAGGGCGACAGTCTATCTGTGGCTTCCCAGGTGATGAGAGCACAAGCACGTGTGCCTGTCGAGAAACAACGGGCGCGTGGCCGAAGCACCTGCCGTTTCAGCAAATTGCCAACTGCGGGAGGCCAGCCAACAGCACCTCGTCATTGCTCGACGAGGAAAAAGACGTTTACGCACCACCCACCGCCCACCAAGAGACTGCTGTAGACTGCTGTTCCTACGACGACGCCCCCTTGCCGTTGCAGTCATCAAGACACAAAGATCTTGACCATACCTCGGTGCTTTGCCAATCGCTGGCGCGTTGTTGCGCGTTGAGCCCCGCCGCCATCGTGCTACTACAGCTACAACATTCCGAGCGAGAGCATAGCGGCCTAGTACCACAAAGCGTGGTGAATGCTGTGAATTGGGCCGCCCATACGTAGCCAAAGAGAATTTAAAGTAATCAAGATCCGATATGGTTGTTGCGGCCCTTGCAACGGTGCAGAAAGAGCTATCTATAAAGTGGAAGGGGCGCGCATATTCCCTCCACTCAGCAAAGGAGCAGTGCTTCAATTGATCCCAAGCTGAAACACGCGAGGGAAAGGGTTCTTACACACTTCGAGACCCAATACTGCTGCAAGGTGAGTCCCTTTCATTCCACCCCTCCATCCACCATATTCAAAAAGGGCTGGGTACCTTCGCTCTGCCTTTGCCCGTCACGCGCCTTCCCTTTGCTTCATCAAGCTTCTGTCATTCTTTGTTTCTTGTTTCTTTCGGCCGAATCTCTGTTCACTTGATCAATCCAAGTATCTTGCTCGACAACAATACATCTTTGTCATTGTCGCTGTCAGGTGCTATTGATTCAAGACTCTGAAAGTCAGAAGACTCGCATCTTCGACATTGTTTGCGCTTCAAAAGCTTTCCATTCGCTCCATTGTTTTGAAAAAATCGCCTATCGCTTTCACACTTTTTCCACCTCGACAACAACATCTTCCAGACCTTTCTCGGTGCAGGCACTGATACAACAACAACTTAGTCTTTTACACCCTTCAAGCTCTCCTCCTTTCTCAAACTTCGAACAACCCATCATCTTTCATATCACCACAATGCGCACAATCAGCCCGCTCTCGCTGATCAGCGCCGTGGCCGCTCTGGTCACCTTGCTCATGGTGCTATCGCCATCACAGGCGTTGGCCTCTCCCGTCTCATCGGTCAAGAGAGCCACGTCTTCAAACTACTGGCTGGCCAATATCAACCGCCAAGGATCTGTGGCATTCGGTAGCGACTCATCTTATGCCGTCTACCGCAATGTCATGGATTATGGTGCCAAAGGTGATGGCTCTACAGACGACACAGCAGCAATCAACGCAGCAATTTCTGCCGGCAGTCGTTGCGGTTGGGGCTGTGACAGCAGCACAGTCAAGCCTGCTCTCGTCTACTTTCCTCCTGGTACATACATGATCTCTCAACCCATTGTCATGTTGTACTACACTCAGCTCGTTGGTGACGCGCTCAACTTGCCTGTCCTGAAGGCCACTGCTGGCTTCCAAGGCATGGCTGTCCTGGACTCGGACCCTTACGACAGCAGTGGTGCAAACATGTTCACGAACCAGAACAATTTCTTCCGTCAAGTCCGCAACTTCCAGATCGACCTGACTGGCATGCCTCAGACAGCTGGTGCAGGTATCCACTGGCAGGTCGCCCAAGCAACTTCTCTCCAGAACATCGTCTTCAACATGATTCCTGGCTCTGCCTCCAAGCAGGTCGGGATCTTCATGGACAACGGTTCTGGTGGTTTCATGAGCGATCTCGTCTTCAACGGCGGTAACTACGGTGCTTTCTTGGGCAACCAGCAGTTCACCTCGCGCAACTGGACCTTCAACAACTGCAACACTGCCATCTTCATGAACTGGAACTGGGCGTGGACCATGAAGTCTGTCTCGATCAATAACTGCGGTGTCGGTCTTGATATCTCCAACGGTGGTTCTACCAACATCATGATCGGCTCTGTCGTCCTCATGGACTCCAAGCTGACCAACACCCCGATCGGTGTCAAGACTTCGTTCACTTCAAACAGCGCTCCTGCCACTGCAGGCACTCTCATCATCGACAATGTTGACTTCTCTGGCTCGACCACTGCTGTCGCCGCTGCTGATGGTAGCTCTATCCTCGCAGGTGGCCAGGTTGTTGCATCGTGGGGTGAGGGACGCCAATACTCCGGTACTTCTGGCTCTCGTGTTCAGGGATCTCTCGCTGCTCCTTCCAAGCCTGCTGCCCTTCTCGACGGTTCTGGCAAATTCTTTGAGCGCTCCAAGCCTCAGTACGAGAACATGCCTGCCAGCGCATTCATCAGCGTCAAGAGCTTCGGCGCCAAGGGTGACGGTGTCACTGATGACACTGCTGCCATCCAGAAGGCCATGGCCGGTATCAACTCGAACCAGATTTTGTACTTTGACCACGGCGCTTATGTTGTCAGCAAAACCATCAGTGTTCCCAACAACATCAAGATGACTGGTGAAATCTGGCCTCTGATCATGGCTACTGGCAGCTTCTTCAGCGACCCCAGCAACCCTCAACCCGTGTTCGACATCGGCAAGGCTGGCCAGTCCGGTGCCGTCGAGATCACCGATCTTATTTTCGAGACCAAGGGCCCTGCTCCTGGTGCAATCATGCTGAAGTGGAACATGGCTTCGGCTCAGGGTGCCTCGGGTATCTGGGACGCCCATGTACGCATCGGTGGAAGTGCAGGCACAGGCTTGCAGAGCGACAAGTGCTCCCAGGATCCCTCTTCCACCGCTGTCAGGACCGGTTGTGAGGGTGCATACATGCTCTTCTGGGCCGGCACTCAATCTTCCGGCGTTTACCTCGAGAACACGTGGTTCTGGGTTGCTGACCACGAGCTGGATCTTGCCGACCACAATCAGATCGACATCTACAACGGTCGTGGTGTCTACATTGAATCTCAAGGTCCCGTCTGGCTCTATGGCACCTCTTCGGAGCACAACATCTTCTACAACTATGAGATTCGCAACGCAAAGAACGTCTTCATGGGTATGATCCAATCCGAGACGCCTTACTTCCAGTCCAACCCCAAGGCACCTGCTCCCTTCGTGCCTCAGCGCCCCTCGGACCCCACCTTCTCGATCTGCTCGACCCAGAACTCTTCAGCACCTTGCTACAAGTCTTGGGGTCTTCGCGTCGTCGACAGCACCAACGTCTTCATTCACGGTCTCGGTCTGTACTCGTTCTTCGAGAACTACAACCAAGACTGCGTCGCCACGAACAACTGCCAGCAGAACATGATCAGTCTCGAAGGTAGCAACAGCAACCTCAACATGTATGCAGTCACCACAAAGGCATCTGTCAACATGATCACCTTGGACAATGGCATTGCCGCTGCCCTCGATGCAGACAACAGGAACGTCTTTGGCGCCACTGTTGCTTACTACCGCAAGGGTGGTTCGTCAACACGCGATTGCGACGACGAAGACGATGAAGAGTACGAGGACGACGAGGAGTAAGCGGCTTCACCCACACTTCGACTTGCTTCCTTTTTGCACAAACAACAACCCGCTTCTTGTCCCACATCTCCGGTAGATGTCAGGGACACGCAAGCCACGAACTTT